>WNGS01043274.1:30120-47620 GCA_020271785.1 Procambarus virginalis
TCTGATTGTATACAAAAAATGAACATTAAGAGGACACAAAAAAAGTTCGCTTCCTAGAGGCTTAGATTTCCTCGAACTCCTCCTACGTCGGGCAGGAACCGAGGATGCAGCGAGCATTCTCCCTCTGGATCGCGACACTGAGGCGCTGAAAGAGAAAACTTGCCGCTCTAGGGTCTCTTGTGGTGTCAATGAGCTTGGAACTAAGATCCTTAAGAAACCTTCTTGCACTCTCTCCCATGGGCCTAGGGTCTCAGAACCCTATTGGAACGAAGTTGTACCGATGATCTAATTGCCTCTACTTGGCTGACTTGTCTCTTTCTCTGTGTGTCCCGCCGCGGCTCCTGCTGTGCCGGCAGATATTATATTATATATATATATATATATATATATATATATATATATATATTATATATATATATAATAATATATATATATATATTAATATTATTATATATTGTTGGGGGTTCACGATGAGTGTGGGGGGTGAGCAACTGTACTGCAAGGAATTTATCCCTGAATCCTCTCAAAGCGGATGCTCTGACAATAACCCTTACTCACCGTCGTTCTACGGGTCTTCCCTCGATCCTCTCGGCGCCACTGCACGCCCAGGAGAGTACCCCAGTCGATCTCCCAACCGGCCTCAGGTCGTAGAGTGAGTGGAGACACAGATTGTTCCCTCAATTTGTGTGCCCGCCCCGGCAAAGAACTCTCACACAGCCTTCAAGGTCGCCAACTGGTGTTTTTAGGTGTCCAGTAACACTACAGTGGTGTTGTGTAATTGTGGTAATTGTGGCAAGAGCAAGTTCAATTAGTTTGGTCTCAGGCAAGTAATTATTTCTATCACTCTTTTATTTCCTTTTGGCAGTCACAAGATAAATGGAGGGGATGATATAAAACACCAAAGAGTTTTGGTATTTTACTTAAAAAACAACGATATATATATATCAATAAACATATCAAGAGTCAAATACATCAGCTGCTCTCTCCTCAGCAAATAACCTGGAACACACTGGACAGCAACACGCTTCCTCATTAACGTCACTTGTCAAATATCAGCTGATTCTCTGGCCCTAACGCCCGTGAGAAATATAATTTGTTTGTTTGATCTGGCGTCACGCACCTCGTTTCTTTAACTTTTCGCAAACCACTATATCTACCATTCACATGACATATTTATGATTCCATTTGGTTGCGATACACCACTTCACTGGTCTCACGATCAATGTCTTATTCTCACTGCACTCAAAGTGATTTTTCACCGTACCAAGAAGATACACTATTCTTAATAATATTTACTATGGCCTCACTTAATCACTGTACTGTTCTTGAAATCTATAATTCCTCTTAAAAGCGATATCACTGGCAATCACTTCACATATATGAGATTATTCAGTACACAGGCATATACATTGATAAATCATTAATCAATACACAGGCATATATACATATAAATCATTAATCAATACACAGGCATTTATATAAAGTCTGGGCTCATAGCCTAACACCAATTACTGGTTCACTACTAATATATATAATAATAATCACAGGAAATGAATTATAGTCACAGCAAATTCCTTAGTGAATCCTGGTGCTTGCACACACCCACACATAGATATATGTAAACGGATACTGTGAGTACTCTGGGTAGCCTCACCACACACTGTGCTCTCTGTGACTTAGATTCAGGTGAGACTTGCTTATGACATATAAAATATTCTGACAAATATATATAGCTAACTAAAGTGGAAATGGGAGGGTAACTGTAAACACCTACTTCACCTATCCTAGGATGAGAGTTGAGTTGTAGCTCCTGGTCCAGGCTCTCGCCTCGTACACCCTCCAGAAACACAAGCCAACGTCCCAGGATGATCGCGTCTCACCGCGTCGGTACACTTCAGGTCCTGCTCCTCTTCCACGCCTTGCAGGGTTGGAGTCAGTCTCCCGGCCGTCAACTTTCCTCCCAACTACGGCATCCAGCCTACGTCTCGGCGGTCGTCGTACGTTTCCCAATTAGTTCCTTGTCACTGTACTCCCTGTGGAACTGCCTCTCACCACTACGATGTCACTGTGAAGTTATCAGACGTCCCAGACGATACTGCTTCTGCTCCACATCGTTGCACAGCACCCGACTCCAGAGCACTTGAAGCTCACCACTCTGTCAATTCCCTCGTCGTCTAGGTATGTCACTAGGTATTTAGGAAGACTTCTCGACGTGCTTGCTTACAACTGGGAACTCGTAGGGTTCCACAGGTTGGTCGTCTTACTGTCAAACTTGACAGGATCGTCGATCACACGTCCAGCCTAGTTGACAAGGCGCTCAACTAGGTTCCCTCACGGTGGAGTGGCCCGGCCACTAAACTGTCTCCTATTCTGGTGAACTGTCAAGGAAGTCACACACGTCAATGCCCGGCCCACTTCTTGCAACGCACCTGTCCTGGAGCACTTGTTGCTCAATATTCCGTCAATTCCTTATCTGATCCACACCTGTGTTGAAGGAAGACCTCACAGAGTGCGTGCTGACAACAGGAGATGCTTATATCCACCGGAGCTCAGGTAATCCGTCACTCTGACAGGATGACCGGTCGCACGTCCTGCCTCTCGGACGCGTCGTGTGAGACTGATGGCGCCAACCTGTCGCTACGGCTGGACCCCCCTGCTTATGTGACGTCACATTTTCCAAAGTAGGTTTTCATTGGCTCCTAGTGCCACGTCGCTGACGGTGACCAATCTGGTGATACTGACGTCACACAGTTTTGGCGGGAGACCAGAGTAGCCAGCGCCATATTGGCTTCTTAAAGGGCCTATCCCACAGGCCAAAATACTCTTCTTCCACGAATTTCTCGGGTCTGCGAGAACACTATTCTCTCCCACACATGTTAAACTGATGCCTGCAACGTAGAGAACGCTCGGGAATAGCAGGCATGGGAGAATTAGAAGGGGGGTACACCGTCACAATATATATATATATATATATATATATATATATATATATATATATATATATATATATATATATATATATATATATATATATATATATATATATATATATATATATATATATATATATATATATATATATATATATATATATATATATATATATATATATATATATATATATATATATATATATATATATATATATATATATATATATATTATATATATATTATTACAGAAGACCCCAGACTGTGATAAAACTGACCAGGGTTCTGATAATAGCAGGATGTGGTGATATTTAGCGTTGTGCCCCATGGTGGGAGGAGTAATGCTGTGGGAGGGGAGGGTAGTGGGGTTGTCTTCTGACTGTGTGTGGCCACTTTTTATTGACTGCACTCACCATACCAGCTTAGTGGTTCGCTATGGTGAACACAAATGTAGATACTTATATATAACGTGTGTATAGAGGGTATAAACAGCGAGAGAAGTAGGTTGGGAGCCGCCATTTTGGTGAGGGCGGTGGCATCGTCTGCACGATTTATCGTGTTGTGTACTGGTGACCACGATGGTGTTTGGGCACCATACCAGTTTACTTGTACAAGTATGGTGAATAAAACAGGTAGATACTTATATATAATGTGTGTATATAGCGTAATAACACCACAAAGAGTATTGTTGGAGGAGAAATATTAGTGCGTCTGGCCTTGAGGGCGGCAGCCATCAGCTGACTGTGGAGTAGCTACGTCTTTGTGCCTTTACTCACCATACAAGCTTAGATGTACAGTTATGGTGAACAAAACATGTAAATACTTATATATAACATCTGTATATAAAAGCAAAAACAGTATGGTAGGTGGAGAATGGTGGCAAGTCAGGTGAGGTGAGGGAGGGAGGGAGGGAGTGGCAGCCAGTGGCGGCTGCCACTGGCTGCCACTGTCAAACATCGTCTGTTTGCAAAGTGATTGAACGTATTGTTCTTAACAGACTCACGTATCGTATACAGGAGCACATGTCACCTCAACTGTTTGGATTTATGCCTGGGCTCAGTACACAACACTGTTTTGCTGAATACTTCGCACATATTGAAGCTTCTCTTCAAACTGTCTTCATCGACCTAGCAACAGTTTTTGATACAGCAAACAGAGAAATCATACTGGAACAGCTTGCCGAGCTGGGAATACAAGGAAAATTACTGAAATGGATAAAGGGCTATTTGTCTAATCGAACAGCATATGTTTTGCTTAATGGTGTTAAAAGCACAGAGAGCAAACACTTTGAACTGGGAACTCCACAAGGAGGGGTCCTCAGCCCCTTGTTGTTCAACGTTCTGATGCATAAACTTATTAAAGATCTTCCAACTAATAATGAAGACACTGTCATTTGTTATGCTGATGATATATGTTTACAGGCTGCCTCCGAGCCTAGAATGCAAGTTCTGTTCGACGCTTTTGCTACTAGAGCTGAGGAATGTGGCCTCCTCATCTCTGTACAGAAAACTCGTGCCTTCATTCCACGTGGTATCCTACCAGCCAATTATCATATAGATGGGCGAGCACTCGAAAACTGCGAGTCTCACAAATACCTTGGTGTCCCCATTAACAACCCTGGGTACCTTTCTTCTCTCAAGAGGAGGATGTGGGAGAGATTAAAGCCCTTGCGGGTCCTTGTTGGTGTCAATCATGGAATTAACGTGAGACTTGTTAGAATGTTTTATGTATCATTTATACGCTCTGTGATTGACTATAATGCTCTACATCTCACACTGTATACTGACAAAGAGCTGAAATCTCTTGAAACCTTGCAAAATGAAGCTATGTGTCTCATCCTTGGGGCTCCAAAGTCCACGAGAATAGTTAATATGAGAGCAGAGTTAAAATTACCTACCATAAGTGAGAGAATTTTGTCTATTAGCACAGTTTTCGGCGTGAAGGCATTGCGTAGATCTCGGCAACACATGAAGTTTCAAGCTAAACTTTCTAATATGCTGCACTCATCTGAGGTCTATAGAAGAAGAACGAAATCTGATTATGTATATTGGTTCTACAAGGTAGCCAGCCAACTCCATCAAAATATTAAATATGTACCCAACTCAACTAATGATTTATCAACCAATTACTCCATGGGATAACTGGGATTTATTAGTTGATTTTGTAAATGCGCCCAAGAAAGATAGTGTGCACTCTACATTATTAAAACAGTTAACACTGAAAGGCATCACTGAAAGTACTCAGAGTATGGGTAACGATGTGTATCAGTGCTATACCGACGGATCTGTAGAAGAGGGTGGACGATGTACCGGATGTACATGTAATATATTTGAACAATCTTCTCTTGTACATACAGCAATGAAGCACGTCAATGACTGGGCAAGTACAACTCAAACGTAACTTGCAGGCATATACCTTGCCACTGAATTTTTAAAAGACAAAGGCAATGGACTTATATACTGTGACTCGCAGAGTGCACTCCTGGCATTGAACGCACATAGTAGTGACACCCAGAAAATAGTCAGTGATATTCGAATGAATGTTTTAGCTGCTAAAGAAAACAGATTTGAAATTAAATTCCTATGGATGCCATCACATGTTGGCATCTCAAGGCATGACACTGTTGATATGCTTGCAAAGACAGCCGGTGGTAGAAATTGATATGGGTATTTCATTAGCAGTGACAAAGAGAATACTTTAACAAATATCTAATGAAGATCTCACCGAGCTAACAAATTCACAAAGACCTGAAAGTTGTAGTATTAAATATTATGATAGATATCGTGAGGAGACATTCACATATGGGACTAATAGAACAAGAACCCGGCAATGTGATGTTATAGTGGCCAGAATACGCCTGGGATATAGACGTATCTGGCAGCTTTCTCAAAACCCAAATGTCGAGTACACAATGTGTCAACTTTGTGAAAGAGAAAACCTGCACTCTCTTGAACATTATATTGTAGAATGTCCCATATTGACTGACTTTCGCCCTCCTGGGCTAAGGTATGCTGAACTCTGTAATTACTATATGAGTACTGGAACACTTGATGATATATTGGATTTGTATCCAAGATTGACCATGTAATAGATTAATTATACAATGTATATGATGTAACTATATAACCTGAGCTTGTAAAAGCACCTTAATCACCTTCAGTGATTAAGTGCTTAATTGCACACTAGTTTCTTTATCAGCTATCTCACCCTGTCAGAGTAAATGAGACAAATGTCTGTGAATGCATGTGTGTATATATGTATATGTGTGTGTGTATGTATATGTATGGGTATAAAGTATATATGGAAGCTGATCAGAATTACATTTCACCTTTGTAAATGTACATTAATGACACTATGTAAAAGACACATCGAACACTTTATGTAAGGCATACGTAAATCTGTGTATCTATGTATTTACGTATATAGGTTAGCTTAGCATTTTAAAAGCACCGACTCACCTTCAGTGGTTGATTGTTCAATAAACCCTTGAAATATATGTTTAACACATCTCTATCCCTGTCCATGGAGGACAGAAGAAAATGTATATATTCTGGTTAGCATTGTAAATGTGTGGCCACGTCTGTGGTAGAAAATAATAAAAAAATAAAAATAAAAAAAAAACTGCCACTGCCACTCAGCATACCAACTTAGTGGTTCGTTATGGTGAACACGAATGTAGATACTTATATATAGCATCTGTATATAGTGAATAAAAGCAAAAACAGTATTGTGGGAGGAGAATGTGGGTGAGTCAGGTGACTTGAGGGAGGGAGGAAGTAGCATCCAGTGGCAGGCTGCCACTGGCACTACCACTCAGCATGCCAACTTAGTGGCTCGTTATGGGTGAACACGATTGTAGATACTTACATATAACGTCTGTATATAGTGAATAAAAGCAAAAACAGTATGGTGGGAGGAGAATGTGAGCGAGTGAGGTGTTGAGGGAGGGAGTGAGTGACTGGCTGGTACACGGCGGTCAGTCCTCGTTAATTTTTGACTCATAATAGCAACTTAGTGGTTCGTTATGGTGAACAAAACATGCAGACACTTATATATAACCTGTGTATTTAGTGAAATAACCGACAAAGTATTTGTTCACTGTTTGATGAACATAACTGAATCAACAATATGCACATCTTATTTTTGAGTACAGCGATGATTCACTCATTTTATTATATAAATATATCACACTACACACTATTGAATAATATTATAGCAAAAAAAAACTACGAAAAATCAATCAGAGACATTGAAATAATTAGGTAATTATCTCTTTGTGGCAACTCCGGCCTAACAGCTGGCAAGCAACAGACCACCTGGGACGCACGCTGAGTCAGCGCCTGTTTTTTGCCAGACTTCCCCGCCCTATAGCGGGCAATATATGCAACATACGATTTTTTTATTATTTTTCCCATGATCAGTGAACAAAAATTAACAGGTTAGGAAGAAAAAAGTTTTTTTTTTTGTATGCGCCTGTGGGAGTCAAATGGAATTTAGCCATGCGCCATTTAAGGGTTAATGGAGCCCTGTTGCTTATGCATTGTTAATCTCGCCTGGAAAGAGATGCTGTTGTCTTGCCTATATACTGAGTTCTTATGGGCTTACAGTCTCCAAGTGGGTATTTGAAGGCATAGACGACGTTGGTCTCCTTTAAAGTGTTCCGCTTTATGTCTGGAGAATTTTTCATGAGTAGGTTGGCCGTTTTTTTTTAGTCCTTGTATTTGGCCCTACAGACAGAAATCAGAAGATACAATTGACGATTTACTATAAAACCAAAAAAACGGCCAACCTACTCATGAAAAACTCTAAAGAGAAAAACTCTAAAAAAAACTAAAGGTAAGATAAACATATGTACTGTATTGTAGTTAGAGAAAAAAAGTTGTATTTTGTATAAAATGCATTTTTAAGTTAATATTTTTGAGGGTGTGGAACGGATTAATTCAATTCCCTTAATTTCTTATGGGAAAAACCGCTTCGACGTACGATATTTCAACTTACGATAAGTCTCTGGGAACGGATTATCATCGTAAATCGAGGCTCCACTGAATCAGGTAATGATGACTTCTCTGGGGTATTCTCTCTTCCCTACGTTTTGCCTGCATACCACTAGGACATGGTTGTGGCTCCTTGCTTGCTTGTCTTACTAAGTATCTGTCTAACTACTGTGATGTGCCAAGTTTATTGTGACATTTCCCCTGTGCGTATGAAATCAGTTGTTCCCAAAAAAATCTTTTTTCTTTTTAAAATGATAAATTCCCTGCCCTGAACATGTCTATGTAAAAATAAATACCAAATTCCATTTTGGCTGTAGGGACGTGGACAAGGTGCGCTGTGAAGTCAGCGCACATCAGGGGCTGGTCGCCCGTGCGTGAATCTCCCAGACGTGGTCGCCCGGGCCATTCATGCACTGCGAGTTGCCACAAATATATTTTCCATTATTTGTTCTATGTATTTCCAATGCGGTTTTATTTGTTTTTTTATCGTATATGATGCGTGTTTGTGTCCTTTACAATATGTATTCAGTAAAACATTCATAATGTTCCATGGAACAGTGATACATGTGTCAGTAATGAGTTCACAATAAATGTTTATTGTCGCAATATTACTTGTTAAAAATTCACTAAAATTACAATATGTACAGTTTCACCCACTATTTACACAGTAACACAATGTATTACACAGTACTTCGGAGGTGAGTATTAATCAACGAAGTAGTCCATGGTACACAGCACAACTTCGCTCTCGTTGCACCAGGTACAGAAAGATTTTCGCTTGTTGTTTCTTCGATCTGTGTGCTTGCAAATAAAGCACTCATGTACACCCTTGGCTTTAGCACTTGTAGGTGGTATATAGCCAAGCTTGTAAAGCATAAGGTAGCATTGAAAAGATTATAGGGAATGATCAATTTGTAAGGTAGACTTGAAAAGATCGCTTTGTAAGGTCTCACACTGGAAGTGATTCAGCCAACCTCGAAGAGTGTCAGTCAATCTGGAAGAGTTTGAGAACGATTCATCTATGTATTATCTATATAAATTGGAGATGGCATAGGTGGGCAAGGGGTGGCGCTCAGAGCTACAACTGGATATACTCGCTGTGTTGTCCTCATAGGTGCTGTATCACTTGCACCCGACCCTCGTAATTACATAAGTGTAATTACCTAAGTGTAGTTACAGGATGAGAGCTACGCTCGTGGTGTCCCGTCTTTCCAGCACTCTTTGTCATATCTCTTTGAAACTACTGATGGTCATGGCTTCCACCACCTTCTCATTTAACTTGTTCCAACTGCCTACCACTCTGTTTGCGAAAGTGAATTTTTTTATATTTCTTCGGCGTCTGTGTTTAGCTAGTTTAAATCTATGACCTCTTGTTCTTAAAGTTCCAGGTCTCAGGAAATCTTCCCTATCGATTTTATCAATTCCTGTTTCTATTTTGTATGTAGTGATCATATCACCTCTTTTTCTTCTGTCTTCTAGTTTTGACGTATTTAATGACCTTCTGTTAGGTCCTTGTTGTGCCTAGTTTCACCAATATCATGACCCTTATGTTCTTTAAACAATAAGGTCTGAATTTCACAGACAGAGCATGATCTTTCAACACCGCGTCAGACAGGTGTTTGGGAGCCTGTCTCGTGTGCGTGTGCCACCCATGGTTGCTCACTCGGTACCAACCCACCCAGCAGCCTTAGGGCATTCTGGGAATTTTATCCAAGATGGCTGCCTCTCACTGGATGTCCTAAGAGTCCATTTCATACACAACCTACCGCACACACATTTTGAATGGATACGAAAAAAAAATTAGTTTTCTCGGTTCGCGCAGTTTCCAACCGACCGAGTTTTCTCGGTTGGCGCAATCCAGTGGCTAAAGACACTTGTTTTTCCCTACATTTTAACACTTGTCTGTAGTGAGACATCACATTCATTTACTATGAATGATCTCTTGTTTTTCCTCTAAGGACATCTTCACATGTGTTTTCTTAGGTTGAACCTTACCACTGACTTTCTTGGGACCCATGGCGTGATAAATATAATAATTACTTTTATGTTAAAAAACAAAAAAGCACAATGTGCTTTGATTTTACAAGCGCAATCGTCACTAAGCATAAATTTTGGTAAGCTGAGGGGGGGGGGGTCACCCGTGCCACCAGGAACCACGTGGTTGATCGACCCATACGTGTAAATACCAAGTCGCTAGTCGAGGCAACGGTCGTAAGTCGAGTCGCATTTTTAGACAAAATTGGGGTCATAACTTGAAAAATTCCTAAGTTGTAAGTCGAGGTGCCACTGAAACTAAAAATCTACCATATGAAACTATGAATATTATCAGCATAGGAACTAAGAACATTATGTGACATATGTACTATGGGACGTGAGGATGGGTTGCAGTTTTGGGGCTGTGGTGTATTTGAACCCAGCAGTGGTTTGTATTGGTTTGGTGAGTTTTGGGATGCTTTTCCAGTGAGGTTGCAGTGTCACCTGCTCCCCACACCTCTGTGAGTGGGCCAGGTTCTACCTCTGGTCCCTAGTAGGACAAACAGAACTCCATGGCTGTTGTGACCTAGCTGTTGGGAGCAATCTCAGCTTGACAGTTTCAAGGGGCCACAAGTGGCTCCCATAGAAAAGCCTATGCATGAGGTAACTAACTCCTTCAAAAATAGAACCCTTAAAGGATCAAGTTTTATAGATAAAGATGCATACTGTATTCTATAGAAGAACTTGGTTTTACTATACCATTACATATGTTACCAAATTGCTGACATCACGGCCATCTGCCCCTGGCTTGTCGGAAGATATTTGAGGAGCCAGGCATCCTGCACAGAAATTCATCCTGCCATAAATTAAAACAATTAGAATAATGTAAAAAAATGGAAATTATATATATCTATATAAATAAAAATGTAAATGTTCGGTTCAAAATCGCTAATCTCTGGAAGTTCTTCACCGATTGCTTTCAAATTTTGACACAATGTTCCATTCTCATCCGGACGTGTTTTATATACATACTATATAGATGTTATGTCTGCGATGGAAAAAACATGCTTTTCTGGGGGGAGCCCCTTCGGCTTCCCAGAGCTTTCCAGGCTGATATACTAATATCAGACTTTGGCATCAGTCATGTGTGTATGGAGTTCTGTGGGCCTACCGGAGACCATGAGCCAGAACCTGGCCCCCTCAGAGAGGCATGGGGAGCATTGGCCTATAGAAACCCCCGTGTGGTTGGAAGCATTCTATGTCTGCCATCCAGAAAGGTAAGCATCCCAAGAGAAACACCTATTCTGGTGAAAATTTTGCTACCAAAAGCCGAACAAGTAGATAGAACTCCCCTAAAAGAAACGAACAAACGTGCATGATGTCACCGCACCGCTGTCTGCGCAGCTCCCCCTCCTCGGGGGGGGGGGGGGGAGGGTGAGTGTCAGACTCCCCTGCAAGCTATCCACCCGCCAGTTCTAAGGATGATGCTAGAGGCTGAGGTTGTGTACTCTGACTCCAATGATTTCCAGCACTGTGCTTTGTATGTGGTGGTTGTCTTCCAGGGGTGCGAGAGCCAGGAGCTATTCTACAGTACTCGGGCTGCATGTGCCTAGGGTTATTGTCCCTAGGTACCCTGTAAGTACTGCCCTTGGAGCTTGGGGCCATCTTCCACAAATTCCTCGGGGCCTTCCTTTGCTGGGCCGTATTACTGCTCGGTTTTTCGACTGCACTTTGGGTGCTTGGGTGTTTTGTCTTCCTTGTTTACCTTAGGGTAAGAGGCAGTTTGCACTGGTATGGGGTGAAGGGTGCTGCGCAGCTTGTTTTCACCATTCATAGCAGCCGGCTCTGTTCCTTGGGGTACGTTGTCCTCTTGCGGGGTTTTGTTTTTCTTTTTCTTTTTGCCTTGTGGGTGGGTCTGCCTTACTTTACCCCTTTGTGCCTGACCTGAGTACGGTTCTCTTCTGGTGGTGGCCCCTGCTAGGTTGCTGTGAGTGTACACGTCCCTGAGGTTCAGCTTCAGAAAGTTGCTTGGTAATTTTGGGCGCCGGTTAGCAGTACCCTGCCTGGGATTCCCTGAGCGCGAGTTCCGTTTCAGGACCCTGGGAAACCCGTAAGGGGTGCATGGGTCCGATGGATGTGTCCCTGGAGTCCCCCTCCCCCTCTCGCTTCTTGCGAGTTTGAGGGTTGCTTGATCCCCTTGTCTCAGGGTGATTCTCACTGTTTTTGCCTCCGTCACGCGGCCTGTTGGGTCGGTGACACTTTCGACCCGGAGTCCCTGTGAGTTCTGTTGCTTGCTGGTGACTCAGTTTACCCAATCTAATGATGATCTTCTACGGGTACAGGCAGTGTAGACGTTGCATGTGCGCTTTAGGTTGTTGCAACGGGCTAGGTTGGTTGCTGACCCAGATGCCCCGAGTCTGCCCCGTTTTGCTTATAGGGACCCGGACTTGGGGGTGGGGGTCACTTCGACCTTGGCTCAGTGTGTACCCCCCTCGTCTTTTCCATGTTGTGGTTCGTTCTGGTCCCCCATCCCTGCTTCCAGCCCCGAAGCGTCTGAGGGTTTTGGAGTCGGGGCAGGGTTTGGGTAGTCTTGAGACTCAGGCAGTCTCGGAGATTGCCTCTTCTGCTGTGGCGATGGAGGCACTCAAGTCCGATCTCCCAGCCAAAGCCTCAGGGTCTGACCAGTGGGCCCCCCTTCCATCTGGCTTACTCGGCTGCGCCGGCCTTTTCTTAAGGGGCTGGTACTCGGGGGGGATGACTCGGCCCCCAGGTCCTGCGGAGGAAGATCCTGGTGCGGTGGAGGGGCTGACTTGGGGACCTTGAACCCTGCTGGACCCCGCCTGGGTTTTTCTGCCCTCTGAGTGGGGCTTATTGTTACAAGGAGTGGGGTTCTCTTTCCCCCTTCTCTGCATACAAGTTGGATTTGGTGTCGGTCGCTCCTCGGGCTCGGTTCCTTGTTTCCCCGGGTGGTATAAGTTTCCCTGTTTTATGCTTCCGGCTCGTGTGTCATCAGGCGGTGCTTGCCTCCTCTCTGGAATTGGCCTTGGCCCTGGCTATTAGGATGTCTTCGCCTTTTTGTCCCCTGCTTTTTGCGGATTCGGCCGAGGCGCAGTATATTCAGGCTGCTTCGGCTAATTTTCGTCCTGTGTCTGACTTGTTGGTTCTCCGGGGGTTCCAGGGGGAGGGCCTTCCTGGAAGGGTTGTGCCAGGGCTTGGGGTTCCGCTCATCATGGTAGGCGACATGTGCCAGTTTCGGGTTCAGCCCCACCTTCACACCCGCCTTCGTCTGGTCGGCGGGTGTTCGCGCTCTGTGCAAGGTTCTGGGTTTCGAAAGGGGCTCCGGCCCTTTCGCGGTTTGCCCCATTGATGGGGCGATGGAGGGGAGGCACGTGCTGTTCCCACTTACGCCTGGTCCCACGATCTGTGGGCGTTTCTGGTCGTTTCCATTGGCCAGCGGTGGTGTTGAGTGGGCCCCTCCTCCATCGGGGGGAGGGAGGTTCAGGGCTGGTAGGGTGGGCCTCTTCCCCCTGCGCTCTGTCGAGTCATCTTGGAGTGGGTTCGCTTGGCGTAGTCAAAACGATTATTTCCCTCAGATGGGTTTCCTGTCTGTTCCCAGTACCGAAATGGACTGTGCGGACCTGTGGTTCATTCTGGACTTGTCCTGTCTGAACCCCTGGGGTCACTGCCCCTCCTTACGGATGACTACGCTGCCCCAGGTTCGGCTCCTGTTGGAGCCGGGCTCTTGGATGGTGTCCCTGAACCTCCGGGACGCTTATTGGCAAATCCCGATTCATCTGGGATTCAGCGACTGGCTCGGTTTTGTTGTGGGGCGTCACAGTTACCTTTTTCATTGTCTCCCATTCGGGTTGAATCTGGCACCTCGCGTGTTAACACGCCTTACATGGATTGTCGTGGCCCGTATGCGTCTCTTAGGTTTTCGGGTGTTGGCCTACCTCGACGACTGGCTGGTTTGGGCTCCCAGCCGGTCGTCTTATCTGCTTCTGCCTCCATCTGCCTCTCTCGCGATCGCTGGGTTCGGCCCTAGGGGGGGGGGCCTTGTATCGGCTGCTGTGTCCCCGCTTCCTCTTCCGGTTTTTCAAGGTTCAGTGCCTTGGCGCCTGCCCGAGCCCTCGGTAGATGTGTTCACGATGCGTCGTTTCTCGGCTGGGGCTTTGTGACCAGTGCTCACCAGGCCGGCCAGGGACGGTGGGGTCCGTCCTTCTGCTGAGCCCACAGCATGATGCATCAGTTCGCGGCAGTGTGGTTTGCTCTCTAGAATGTTCAGGTCACTCATGGATCGACAATCCGGCTCCATTCAGACTGCTCCCCGGTGCTTCATTGCCTAACCGAGGGGGTTATCTTGAGGTTATCTTGAGATGATTTCGGGGCTTTAGTGTCCCCGCGGCCCGGTCCTCGACCAGGCCTCCACCCCCAGGAAGCAGCCGGTGACAGCTGATTAACACCCAGGTACCTATTTTACTGCTAGGTAACAGGGGCACAGGGTGAAAGAAACTCTGCCCATCGTTTCTCGCCGGCGTCCGGGATCGAACCCGTGACCACAGGATCACAAGTCCAGTGTGCTGTCCGCTCGGCCAACCGGCTCACCAGGTTCCATACGGTCCTTGGCTTTTTGGCGCTGGTCACTTCGGGTGACTCGTCTGCTGAGTTCTCGGGGTTTGGCTCTACTGGCTGATCACATACAGGGAGTGTCCAACATCTTAGCCGACGGCCTGTCTCGTATCATTCCCCTCTCCACGGAATGGACGGTCGACACCGACTCCTTCAGTTGGCTTTGCCAGACGTTCGGACGCCCCGAGGTGGACCTCTTTGCGTTGGCATGGTCGCAGCGCCTTCCCCTGTATGTGGGCCCTTTCCTGACTGGGAGGCCATCGGGGTCGATGCCTTTCAACAGAACTCTTTGTGGGGGTTCCTGTACCTCTTTCCCCAAGTTCAGCTGTTGCTCCAGGTCCTGACTTACTTGGAGACTTACCAGGGGGAGAGTAGTCCTCTTGGCCCTGTGGTGACTGACCCAGCCGTGGTTTCAGGCGTGGCTTGCTCAGTGTCTGAGCCCGGAGGTTTTCCCGCGGCTCTGCCTTTTCCAGCAGATCGGACCAGAGCATCACGTGGCTGGTTCGATCTTCTCCTCGAGTCTTCAAATATAGTATTTTTGACTCGAGTTCATCATTATCTCTAGGTGATCAAGTGGCTTCCTTGTTAGTGTCCCATCTGATGACTCCGTCTCGGCGGCAGCATAAAGTTTCCTGGCGGTCCTTCCAGTTCTTTTTGTGTCTTCATCATTGTGCTTTGTTTTCTGTTAGGGTGGTGGTGTTCTTTCTCTCTTGGTTGTTCCAGGACTGTCATCTTATGTCTAACACTGTTGCCTCGTAATGTGCTGTGCTGGCGGAGCCGCTTCAGCTTGCATTTGGTATTGATGTTACTTCTGCGCCATTTCGCAAGCTGTCTCGCGCGTTGTTTCACCTTCGGCCTGCTCATGCGCCTCCTGAGTCGTCCTGGTCATTGGACAGAGTGCTCTCTTTTCTTTCTTCTCCTTGGTTTGTTGTGGCCCCATCAGTTCAGGATTGTTTCTCGAAGGCTCTTTTTCTGTTGGCATTGACATCTGGGGGTCGGGTTGGGGAGCTTCATGCTCTCCTCCAGCGCAGGGGTTTCTGCTCCTTTGGTCGTAGCAATGGTTTAGTTCATCTGCAGCCGTCTCCTTCTCTTCTGGCAAAAAATGAGACTGCTGCTTTCCGGAGGGGTCCTTGTGTTGTTGATGCTTGGTTGGTTAGACCGGGGGTGTATTATGTTTTGTGTCCGGTTGCGGCCCTTCGCCGTTATTTGTGCGCCACGGCTTCTGTATTCGGGGACGCGTTTCGGGTTGATCCATTTCCCCTCTTCCATGTTCGCGGGTGCGGGTCTCCCAGGTCTTCCTCAGGGTTATTAAGGCTAGCCAGCCTGCGGTCTATCTTCGTGCCCATGATGTTTGTAAGTTTGCTGCTCTTGCTGCCGTCTTGCAACGTGTCCTGGGCTGACATTCGGACGCTGGGATTATAGCAGTCAAACAGGGGCCTGGCTGCTCGTTTCCTCGTGAATGTTCCCGGGCCTGTGTCGCTTTGGGTCGGCGGTTGCAGCCAGTTGTCTCGACTTCGAGTTGAGGAGTGAGCGGCGACTTCCTCCCGGGTAAGTCCCTATATTTTTCCTCTGTGGAGTAGTTAGCTCTGGGAAGCCGAAGGGGCTTCCTCTAGAAAACCAGTGTTGAATGTAATTAAATGTCATTTTCTGGGTGAGACCCGGAGGCTCCCCGGCATCCCTCCCTCCGGTCGGCATTTTTTTTGCGTATTTTGAAATCCAGCCTTAGAACTGATGGGTGGATAGCCGGCGCAGGGGTCAAGGGCTCCCCCTTTCCCCTCCCGGGGAAGGGGGAGCTGCACAGACAGTGGCATGGCGACGTGTGGCGTCATGCTCGTTTGCTCGTTTCTTTTAGGGGAGTTCTATCCACTTGTTTGGCTTTTGGTAGCCAAATTTTCACCAGAAAAGGTGTTTGTTTTGTGATGCATACCTTTCTTGGTGCCTGACCCGGTCAATGGCAGACACAGAATGCTTTCACCCACACGGGTGTTTCTATAGGTCATTGCTTGCCATGCCTCTCTGAGGGGGGCAGGTTCTGACTCGTGGTCCCCGGTAGGCCCACAGAACTCCATACAAATGACTGATGCTAAAGTCTGACATTAGCATATCAACCTGGAAGCTCCAGGGAGCCTCCGGGTCTCACTCGGAAAATGGCGTTTCATTACATTCAACACTGTTTTTTTTAAAAAACTGAGTTTTTCATGTGAGGGAAATCTTTGAAACCTCTTTACCAATTGCTTTGAAATTTTGATACAACGTTGCATTCAGATAAGCGCATGTTTTAAATATCTGTCACATGCCTCACCTGTGACAGGAAATAACATGCTTTAAAAAAAAAACAGCTCCATCTGTTGGGGGATGTAGGAGTAACACACGATGTAATCTCCGAAAGTTCTTCACCGATTGCTCTGAAATTTTGACACCACATCCCAATCAAATACGCTTGTTTTTATATACCTACTATATAGATGCCACACCTGTGACAGTTAAAATATTTTTTTTTTAACATCTGTTGCATGTAATAGCAACACGCACTATACTAAATATGTTACAATTCAATTTCAATGTTTCTGATGGCAGTGATAAATTGAATTTTCATAGATTGCAATTTATTTTAATTTTGATTTAATTATTTTGTGTGACATTGCTTTGGAATTGAGCTGTGTTGTTTACCATACCATTCATTTCATAAGTATAAGTATAGATGCCACACCTGTGACAGGTAAAAACATTTTTTTTTAAGAAACAGTGCCAGCTGTTGCATGTAAGAGCAACACACACTATACAAAGTATATTATGATTTAATTTCAATGTTTTCGATATCATTGATAAATTGAATTTTCATTGATTTCGATTTATTTTCATTTTGATTTAATTATTTTGGGGTGACTTTGCATTGGAATTGAGCTGTGTTGTTTACCATACCGTTCATTTTGTGAGAATAGTTTATTTTTTACTTTTTCATTGTTTTTCATT
>WNGS01043277.1:0-17308 GCA_020271785.1 Procambarus virginalis
TCTTCCCCTCCCCTTCCATCCACACCTGTCTCTGCTACCACTAAACCATTACAGCCACCACCATCTCCCCCACCACCGCTACCATCTACCACAACACCACTTACCACAACGATAAATGTACGGACCATCACCACAGTTGCTCACTACCATGAGCTAAGAACCCCAGAAGTCAGACCACTGCGCCGCGGACCATGGGACCATGTATGGTGGCAGACGGGGAGTCACAGTGACGGGGCTCAAGACGGGACCAACAAACCACATGTTAGAAAATGGAGAATTGAAGATGTTTCTGTCCGTCTCCGACCTTTGTCACGTCTGGTAATGGAGAGAGAGAGAGAGAGAGAGAGAGAGAGAGAGAGAGAGAGAGAGAGAGAGAGAGAGAGAGGAGGGGGTAAGGATATGATAAGATAAAAGGTAAGAAATAGAGAAACTGGCCAGCCACCAACACTGGTCAGCCACCAATACTGGTCAGCTACCACACTGGTCAGCCACCAACACTGGTCAGCCACCAACACTGGTCAGCCACCAACACTGGTCAGCCACCAACACTGACCAGCCACCAACACTGGTCAGCCACCAACACTGGTCAGCCACCAACACTGGTCAGCCACCAACACTGGTCAGCCACCAACACTGACCAGCCACCAACACTGGTCAGCCACCAACACTGGCCAGCCACCAACACTGGTCAGCCACCAACACTGGTCAGCCACCAACACTGGTCAGCCACCAACACTGGTCAGCCACCAACACTGACCAGCCACCAACACTGGTCAGCCACCAACACTGACCAGCGACCAACACTGGTCAGCCACCAACACTGACCAGCCACCAACACTGACCAGCCACCAACACTGACCAGCCACCAACACTGGTCAGCCACCAACACTGGTCAGCCACCAACACTGACCAGCCACCAACACTGGTCAGCCACCAACACTGACCAGCGACCAACACTGGTCAGCCACCAACACTGACCAGCCACCAACACTGACCAGCCACCAACACTGACCAGCCACCAATACTGGTCAGCCACCAACACTGACCAGCCACCAACACTGGTCAGCCACCAACACTGGCCAGCCACCAACACTGGTCAGCCACCAACACTGGTCAGCCACCAACACTGGTCAGCCACCAACACTGGTCAGCCACCAACACTGACCAGCGACCAACACTGGTCAGCCACCAACACTGACCAGCTACCAATACTGGCCAGCCACCAACACTGGTCAGCCACCAACACTGGTCAGCCACCAACACTGACCAGCCACCAACACTGACCAGCCACCAACACTGGTCAGCCACCAACACTGGTCAGCCACCAACACTGACCAGCCACGAACACTGGTCAGCCACCAACACTGGTCAGCCACCAACACTGGTCAGGCATCAACACTAGTCAGCCACCAACACTGGTCAGCCACCAACACTGGTCAGCCACCAACACTGGTCAGCCACCAACACTGGTCAGCCACCAACACTGGCCAGCCACCAACACTGGTCAGCCACCAACACTGACCAGCCACCAACACTGGTCAGCCACCAACACTGGTCAGCCACCAACACTGACCAGCCACCAACACTGACCAGCCACCAACACTGGTCAGCCACCAACACTGGTCAGCCACCAACACTGGCCAGCCACCAACACTGGCCAGCCACCAACACTGGCCAGCCACCAACACTGGCCAGCCACCAACACTGACCAGCCACCAACACTGGTCAGCCACCAACACTGGTGAGCCTCCAACACATGCCAGCCACCAACACTGACCAGCCACCAGCACTGGTCAGCCACCAACACTGGTCAGCCACCAACACTGGCCAGCCACCAACACTGACCAGCCACCAACACTGGTCAGCCACCAACACTGACCAGCGACCAACACTGGTCAGCCACCAACACTGACCAGCCACCAACACTGACCAGCCACCAACACTGACCAGCCACCAACACTGGTCAGCCACCAACACTGGTCAGCCACCAACACTGACCAGCCACCAACACTGGTCAGCCACCAACACTGACCAGCGACCAACACTGGTCAGCCACCAACACTGACCAGCCACCAACACTGACCAGCCACCAACACTGACCAGCCACCAATACTGGTCAGCCACCAACACTGACCAGCCACCAACACTGGTCAGCCACCAACACTGGCCAGCCACCAACACTGGTCAGCCACCAACACTGGTCAGCCACCAACACTGGTCAGCCACCAACACTGGTCAGCCACCAACACTGACCAGCGACCAACACTGGTCAGCCACCAACACTGACCAGCTACCAATACTGGCCAGCCACCAACACTGGTCAGCCACCAACACTGGTCAGCCACCAACACTGACCAGCCACCAACACTGACCAGCCACCAACACTGGTCAGCCACCAACACTGGTCAGCCACCAACACTGGTCAGCCACCAACACTGGTCAGGCATCAACACTAGTCAGCCACCAACACTGGTCAGCCACCAACACTGGTCAGCCACCAACACTGGTCAGCCACCAACACTGGTCAGCCACCAACACTGGCCAGCCACCAACACTGGTCAGCCACCAACACTGACCAGCCACCAACACTGGTCAGCCACCAACACTGGTCAGCCACCAACACTGACCAGCCACCAACACTGACCAGCCACCAACACTGGTCAGCCACCAACACTGGTCAGCCACCAACACTGGCCAGCCACCAACACTGGCCAGCCACCAACACTGGCCAGCCACCAACACTGGCCAGCCACCAACACTGACCAGCCACCAACACTGGTCAGCCACCAACACTGGTGAGCCTCCAACACATGCCAGCCACCAACACTGACCAGCCACCAGCACTGGTCAGCCACCAACACTGGTCAGCCACCAACACTGGCCAGCCACCAACACTGACCAGCCACCAACACTGGTCAGCCACCAACACTGACCAGCCACCAACACTGGCCAGCCACCACCACTGACCAGCCACCACCACTGACCAGCCACCAACACTGGCCAGCCACCAACACTGACCAGCCACCAACACTGGTCAGCCACCAACACTGACCAGCCACCAACACTGACCAGCCACCAACACTGGTCAGCCACCAATACTGGTCAGCCACCAACACTGGTCAGCCACCAACACTGACCAGCCACCAATACTGGTCAGCCACCAACACTGGTCAGCCACCAACACTGGTCAGCCACCAACACTGGTCAGCCACCAACACTGACCAGCCACCAACACTGGTCAGCCACCAACACTGGTCAGCCACCAACACTGACCAGCCACCAATACTGGTCAGCCACCAACACTGGTCAGCCACCAATACTGGTCAGCCACCAACACTGACCAGCCACCAACACTGGTCAGCCACCAACACTGGTCAGCCACCAACACTGGCCAGCCACCAACACTGGTCAGCCACCAACACTGGTCAGCCACCAATACTGGTCAGCCACCAACACTGACCAGCCACCAACACTGGTCAGCCACCAACACTGACCAGCCACCAACACTGACCAGCCACCAACACTGGTCAGCCACCAACACTGGTCAGCCACCAACACTGACCAGCCACCAACACTGGTCAGCCACCAACACTGGCCAGCCACCAACACTGGTCAGCCACCAACACTGACCAGCCACCAACACTGGTCAGCCACCAATACTGGTCAGCCACCACCACTGACCAGCCACCAACACTGGTCAGCCACCAATACTGGTCAGCCACCAACACTGGCCAGCCACCAACACTGATCAGCCACCAACACTGGCCAGCCACCAACACTGACCAGCCACCAACACTGGTCAGCCACCAACACTGGTCAGCCACCAACACTGACCAGCCACCAGCACTGGTCAGCCACCAACACTGGCAAGCCACCAACACTGGTCAGCCACCAACACTGGTCAGCCACCAACACTGGCTAGCCACCAACACTGACCAGCCACCAACACTGGTCAGCCACCAATACTGGTCAGCCACCAACACTGGTCAGCCACCAACACTGGTCAGCCACCAATACTGGTCAGCCACCAACACTGGTCAGCCACCAACACTGGCCAGCCACCAACACTGGTCAGCCACCAACACTGGTCAGCCACCAACACTGGTCAGCCACCAACACTGACCAGCCACCAATACTGGTCAGCCACCAACACTGACCAGCCACCAACACTGGTCAGCCACCAATACTGGCCAGCCACCAACACTGGCCAGCCACCAACACTGGTCAGCCACCAACACTGGCCAGCCACCAACACTGGCCAGCCACCAACACTGGCCAGCCACCAACACTGGTCAGCCACCAACACTGGTCAGCCACCAACACTGGTCAGCCACCAACACTGGTCAGCCACCAACACTGGTCAGCCACCAACACTGGTCAGCCACCAACACTGATCAGCCACCAACACTGACCAGCCACCAACACTGGTCAGCCACCAACACTGGCCAGCCACCAACACTGACCAGCCACCAACACTGGTCAGCCACCAACACTGACCAGCCACCAACACTGGTCAGCCACCAACACTGACCAGCCACCAACACTGGTCAGCCACCAACACTGTTCAGCCACCAACACTGGTCAGCCACCAACACTGGCCAGCCACCAACACTGGTCAGCCACCAACACTGGCCAGCCACCAACACTGACCAGCCACCAACACTGGTCAGCCACCAACACTGACCAGCCACCAACACTGGTCAGCCACCAACACTGACCAGCCACCAACACTGGTCAGCCACCAACACTGTTCAGCCACCAACACTGGTCAGCCACCAACACTGGCCAGCCACCAACACTGGTCAGCCACCAACACTGGCCAGCCACCAACACTGACCAGCCACCAACACTGACCAGCCACCAACACTGGCCAGCCACCAACACTGGTCAGCCACCAACACTGGTCAGCCACCAACACTGGTCAGCCACCAACTCTGACCAGCCACCAACACTGGTCAGCCACCAACACTGGTCAGCCACCAACACTGACCAGCCACCAACACTGACCAGCCACCAACACTGACCAGCCACCAACACTGGCCAGCCACCACCACTGGCCAGCCACCAACACTGGTCAGCCACCAACACTGACCAGCCACCAACACTGGCCAGCCACCACCACTGACCAGCCACCATCACTGGCCAGCCACCAACACTGACCAGCCACCAACACTGGCCAGCCACCAACACTGACCAAGTGCTGATTCCTGTATTAGAATCAGCTTTAACTGGAAGTTCAGGCCACTCTAGAGGGCGCCTGAACGGGGGACAAGAAGTCAGCGGCTTGTCAAAGCTCCCCCCAAGTGTCATTTATATGCATTATGAAATCACAAGAGTCTGATGACATATTGATGTGGCACAATGGGCTCGAACCTGCGTCCCGGGTCCTCCCAGGTACAGGCAGTAGTGCGTGTGTGAATGAGAGGCGTTCAGGGGGACAATGGTTCGATCCCATCGTATTACCTTAATATGCTGTGTTATATATGCATCTTGTGGGAAGTGGGTAGTGGGTGTGGCAGGTGTAGGGCAGGTGTAGGGCAGGTGTTGCAGGTGTAGCAGCATCTGTGTTGCGGGATCTTATCTGATGACACTCTTATTGAGTTCAATCCCCGTGGGGCTCGTGGCGAGGGGGGGGGGGGTATGCACCCGGCGACACCTGTTTACTGTCCATCCGGGTCTCTTACCCTGCCATAACGTACTAAACACAACGTACTACCCTAACCAAACCCTCACGAAACCGAGCCCCCAACCTAAGCCTAACGAAACATGAAAACGTGGATATTTGTGACCCACAACTTTTCATAGTACGATGTAGTTTGTACGTTTGGGGGACCCATAGCGTACAAAATGTACGCTGTGTACAAAATGTACACAGCGCGGACCTGCGATTAGTGTTTGTGGAATATTTTGCCGAGAGCCACGTCTAGAGTTTTGTCCAACACGACGGTATTGTCCAGGTACTGTTACCAGGACGGTATACTGTCAGACGGAACACTTCCTACACCACCATTGTCCAACACAAGATGCTCGTGTGTCTCCCCCCCCCCCTCCCCAAAACTGCCCAATATGTTAAGACGTTCCTTCTCCAATTTTTTTTGGAGAAGGAACGATTTTCTTCTCTAAATTTCAGATTTTCCTGAAACACGCCGTGAAAATCCTCCATCGTGAGTCTTGTATTTTAGGACATTTTCCTTTTATCTGTGACTAAGTTTAACTGTTTAGATAGTAGCTATTGTGACTATCTTCAATAGTCGGAATTCGTACGTACTTGGCTTTTAAATAGTAGAATACTGACTAGTAAGGAATTCTTTTAAAATAAATGAAGCAAAAAAAAAACTTAAATATTCCTAGGCCTAGTATAGCGCACATATGTGACAGGTGTGGCTCTCGTCTGGCACTGTGACAGGTGTGTGGCTCTCCCGCCTGGCACTGTGACAGCCAGACAGGTTTCTGTCTGGCTACCTGTGGTGACCCCTGGCTACCTGTGGTGACACCTGGCTACCTGTGGTGACCCCTGGCTACCTGTGGTGACCCCTGGCTACCTGTGGTGACCCCTGGCTACCTGTGGTGACCCCTGGCTACCTGTGGTGACACCTGGCTACCTGTGGTGACCCCCTGGCTACCTGTGGTGACACCTGGCTACCTGTGGTGACACCTGGCTACCTGTGGTGACCCCCTGGCTACCTGTGGTGACCCCTGGCTACCTGTGGTGACCCCTGGCTACCTGTGGTGACCCCTGGCTACCTGTGGTGACACCTGGCTACCCGTGGTGACACCTGGCTACCTGTGGTGACCCTTGGCTACCTGTGGTGACCCTTGGCTACCTGTGGTGACCCCCTGGCTACCTGTGGTGACCCCTGGCTACCTGTGGTGACACCTGGCTACCCGTGGTGACACCTGGCTACCCGTGGTGACCCCCTGGCTACCTGTGGTGACCCTTGGCTACCTGTGGTGACCCCTGGCTACCTGTGGTGACCCCTGGCTACCTGTGGTGACACCTGGCTACCCGTGGTGACCCCCTGGCTACCTGTGGTGACCCCTGGCTACCTGTGGTGACACCTGGCTACCTGTGGTGACACCTGGCTACCTGTGGTGACCCCTGGCTACCTGTGGTGACACCTGGCTACCTGTGGTGACCCCTGGCTACCTGTGGTGACACCTGGCTACCTGTGGAGCCACCTGGCTACCTGTGGTGACACCTGGCTACCTGTGGTGACACCTGGCTACCTGTGGTGACCCCCTGGCTACCTGTGGTGACCCCTGGCTATCTGTGGTGACCCCCTGGCTACCTGTGGTGACCCCCTGGCTACCTGTGGTGACCCCCTGGCTACCTGTGGTGACCCCCTGGCTACCTGTGGTGACCCCCTGGCTACCTGTGGTGACCCCCTGGCTACCTGTGGTGACCCCTGGCTACCTGTGGTGACCCCTGGCTACCTGTGGTGACCCCTGGCTACCTGTGGTGACCCCTGGCTACCTGTGGTGACCCCTGGCTACCTGTGGTGACCCCCTGGCTACCTGTGGTGACCCCCTGGCTACCTGTGGTGACCCCTGGCTACCTGTGGTGACCCTTGGCTACCTGTGGTGACCCCCTGGCTACCTGTGGTGACCCCTGGCTACCTGTGGTGACCCCCTGGCTACCTGTGGTGACCCCTGGCTACCTGTGGTGACCCCTGGCTACCTGTGGTGACCCCCTGGCTACCTGTGGTGACCCCCTGGCTACCTGTGGTGACCCCTGGCTACCTGTGGTGACCCCTGGCTACCTGTGGTGACCCCTGGCTACCTGTGGTGACCCCTGGCTACCTGTGGTGACCCCTGGCTACCTGTGGTGACCCCCTGGCTACCTGTGGTGACCCCCTGGCTACCTGTGGTGACCCCCTGGCAACCTGTGGTGACTCCTGGCTACCTGTGGTGACCACTGGCTACCTGTGGTGACCCCCTGGCTACCTGTGGTGACCCCCTGGCTACCTGTGGTGACCCCTGGCTACCTGTGGTGACCACTGGCTACCTGTGGTGACCACTGGCTACCTGTGGTGACCCCCCTGGCTACCTGTGGTGACCCCCTGGCTACCCGTGGTGACCACTGGCTACCTGTGGTGACCCCTGGCTACCTGTGGTGACCCCCTGGCTACCTGTGGTGACCCCTGGCTACCTGTGGTGACCACTGGCTACCTGTGGTGACCACTGGCTACCTGTGGTGACCACTGGCTACCTGTGGTGACCACTGGCTACCTGTGGTGACCCCCCTGGCTACCTGTGGTGACCCCCTGGCTACCTGTGGTGACCACTGGCTACCTGTGGTGACCACTGGCTACCTGTGGTGACCCCCTGGCTACCTGTGGTGACCCCCTGGCTACCTGTGGTGACCCCCTGGCAACCTGTGGTGACTCCTGGCTACCTGTGGTGACCCCCTGGCTACCTGTGGTGACCCCCTGGCTACCTGTGGTGACCCTCTGGCTACCTGTGGTGACTCCTGGCTACCTGTGGTGACCCCTGGCTACCTGTGGTGACCCTTGGCTACCTGTGGTGACCCCCTGGCTACCTGTGGTGACCCCTGGCTACCTGTGGTGACCCCTGGCTACCTGTGGTGACCCCTGGCTACCTGTGGTGACCCCCTGGCTACCTGTGGTGACCCCTGGCTACCTGTGGTGACCCCTGGCTACCTGTGGTGACCCCTGGCTACCTGTGGTGACCCCTGGCTACCTGTGGTGACCCCCTGGCTACCTGTGGTGACCCCTGGCTACCTGTGGTGACCCCCTGGCTACCTGTGGTGACACCTGGCTACCTGTGGTGACCCCTGGCTACCTGTGGTGACCCTTGGCTACCTGTGGTGACCCCCTGGCTACCTGTGGTGACCCTTGGCTACCTGTGGTGACCCCTGGCTACCTGTGGTGACCCCTGGCTACCTGTGGTGACCCCTGGCTACCTGTGGTGACCCCTGGCTACCTGTGGTGACCCCTGGCTACCTGTGGTGACCCCCTGGCTACCTGTGGTGACCCCCTGGCTACCTGTGGTGACCCCCTGGCTACCTGTGGTGACCCCCTGGCAACCTGTGGTGACTCCTGGCTACCTGTGGTGACCCCCTGGCTACCTGTGGTGACCCCCTGGCTACCTGTGGTGACCCCCTGGCTACCTGTGGTGACTCCTGGCTACCTGTGGTGACCCTGGCTACCTGTGGTGACCCTTGGCTACCTGTGGTGACCCCCTGGCTACCTGTGGTGACCCCCTGGCTACCTGTGGTGACCCCTGGCTACCTGTGGTGACCCCTGGCTACCTGTGGTGACCCCCTGGCTACCTGTGGTGACCCCTGGCTACCTGTGGTGACCCCTGGCTACCTGTGGTGACCCCTGGCTACCTGTGGTGACCCCTGGCTACCTGTGGTGACCCCCTGGCTACCTGTGGTGACCCCCTGGCTACCTGTGGTGACCCCTGGCTACCTGTGGTGACACCTGGCTACCTGTGGTGACCCCTGGCTACCTGTGGTGACCCTTGGCTACCTGTGGTGACCCCCTGGCTACCTGTGGTGACCCTTGGCTACCTGTGGTGACCCCCTGGCTACCTGTGGTGACCCCTGGCTACCTGTGGTGACCCCTGGCTACCTGTGGTGACCACTGGCTACCCGTGGTGACCACTGGCTACCTGTGGTGACCCCTGGCTACCTGTGGTGACCCCCTGGCTACCTGTGGTGACCACTGGCTACCTGTGGTGACCACTGGCTACCTGTGGTGACCACTGGCTACCTGTGGTGACCACTGGCTACCTGTGGTGACCCCCCTGGCTACCTGTGGTGACCCCCTGGCTACCTGTGGTGACCACTGGCTACCTGTGGTGACCACTGGCTACCTGTGGTGACCCCCTGGCTACCTGTGGTGACCCCTGGCTACCTGTGGTGACCACTGGCTACCTGCGGTGTGTGTGTGTGTGTGTGTGTGTGTGTGTGTGTGTGTGTGTGAGTGTGTGTGTGTGTGTGTGTGTGTGTGTGTGTGTGTGTGTGTGTGTGTGTGTGTGTGTGTGTGGTGTGTGTGTGTGTGTGTGTGTGTGTGTGTGTGTGTGTGTGTGTGTGTGGTGTGTGTGTGTGTGTGTGTGTGTGTGTGTGTGTGTGTGTGTGTGTGTGTGTGTGTGTGTGTGTGTGTGTGTGTGTGTGTGTGTGTGTGTGTGTGTGTGTGTGTGTGTGTGTGTGTGTGTGTGTGTGTGTGTGTGTGTGTGTTGTGTGTGTGTGTGTGTGTGTGTGTGTGTGTGTTGTGTGTGTGGTGTGTGTGTGTGTGTGTGTGTGTGTGTGTGTGTGTGTGTGTTGTGTTTGGTGTGTGTGTGTGTGTGTGTGTGTGTGTGTAATTACCTAAGTGTAATTACCTAAGTGTAGTTACAGGATGAGAGCTACGCTCGTGGTGTCCCGTCTTCCCAGCACTCTTTGTCATATAACGCTTTGAAACTACTAACGGTCTTGGCCTCCACCACCTTCTCACTTAACTTGTTCCAACCGTCTACCACTCTGTTTGCGAAAGTGAATTTTCTTATATTTCTTCGGCATCTGTGTTTAGCTAGTTTACATCTATGACCTCTTGTTCTTAAAGTTCCAGGTCTCAGGAAATCTTCCCTATCGATTTTATCAATTCCTGTTACTATTTTGTACGTAGTGATCATATCACCTCTTTTTCTTCTGTCTTCTACTTTTGGCATATTTAATGCCTCTAACCTCTCCTCGTAGCTCTTGCCCTTCAGTTCTGGGAGTCACTTAGTAGCATGTCTTTGCATCTTTTCCAGTTTGTTGATGTGCTTCTTAAGATATGGGCACCATACAACCGCTGCATATTCTAGCTTTGGCCTAACAAAAGTCATGAACAATTTCTTTAGTATATCGCCATCCATGTATTTAAAAGCAATTCTGAAGTTAGAAAGCGTAGCATAGGTTCCTCGCACAATATTCTTTATGTGGTCCTCGGTGATAGTTTTCTATCTAGAACCACCCCTAGATCTCTTTCTTTATCAGAATTCTTTAAAGATTTCTCACATAATATATAGGTTGTGTAGGGGTCTATGTTCTCCTATTCCACATTCCATAACATGGCATTTATTAACATTAAATTCCATTTGCCAAGTGGCGCTCCATATACTTATTTTATCCAGGTCTTCTTGAAGGGCATGACAATCATCTAAATTTCTTATCCTTCCTATTATCTTAGCATCATCAGCAAACATGTTCATATAATTCTGTATACCAATTGGTAGATCATTTATGTAGACAATAAACATCACTGGTGCAAGAACTGAACCGTGTGGTACTCCACTTGTGACATTTCTCCAGTCCGATACATTGCCTCTGATCACTGCCCTCATTTTTCTATCAGTCAGAAAATTTTTCATCCATGTTAGAAGCTTACCTGTCACCCCTCCAATATTTTCCAGTTTCCAGAACAACCTCTTATGTGGAACTCTGTCGAAAGCCTTTTTAGGTCCAGATAGATGCAGTCAACCCAACCATCTCTTTCCTGTAATATCTCTGTTGCTCGATCATAGAAACTGAGTAAATTCGATACACAGGATCTTCCAGATCGAAAACCATACTGTCTGTCTGAATTATATCATTTCTCTCCAGGTGTTCTACCCATTTAGTTTTAATTATTTTTTTTCCAATATTTTGACTATTACACATGTCAATGATCAGTCTATAATTAAGGGGGTCTTCCCTGCCTCCACTTTTGTAGATTGGAACTATGTTGCCTTTTTCCACACATCAGCTACAACTCCTGTAAACAGGGATGCCTGAAAATCAGTTGAAGAGGAATGCTGAGCTCAGGTGCACATTCTCTCAGAACCCATGGTGAAACTCCATCTGGACCAACTGCTTTGTTCTTATTTAGCTCCTTGAGCATTTTTTCCACTTCGTCTCTAGACACCTCTATGTGCTCTATGTTGTTCTCTGGAATTCTTATTGTATCTGGTTCCCTGAAGATTTCATTTTGTACAAACACACTTTGGAACTTTTCGTTTAATGTTTCACACATTTCCTTTTCATTTTCCGTGAATCTATTTCCCATTTTCAACCTCTGAATATTATCCTTTACCTGCAATTTGTTGTTTATGATTTATAGAATAGACCTGGTTCTGTTTTACATTTGTCTGCAATCCCTTTTTCAAAATTTCTTTCTGCCTCTCTCCTCACTGCCGTGTAGTTGTTTCTCGCATCTTTGTATCGCTGGTATGTTTGGGGGTTTGGCCTCTTCCTGTATTGATTCCATTTTTGTGTCTTTAGGTCTCTGACCCTCTCGCACTTTCTGTTGAACCAATCCTGTTTCCTAGTTCTGCATCTCTGTTTTGGTATAAACATTTTTGTGGCGTTATCATATATTTCACAAAACTTGACATACATCTCATTCACTTCCTTGCCTAGCATTAAGTCTGTCCAATTATACTCACTAAAAAAATTTCTAAGGTTGCCATAATGTCCTCTCCTATAGTCAGGTTTTTCAATTGCTTCAAGCTTCTTATTTTCTTCCAGATTATAACGCATTGCACACTTTATTCCCAAAATAATAAAATAATAGTGTATGTGTGTACTTACCTAGTTGTACTCACCTAGTTGTGCTTGCGGGGGTTGAGCTCTGGCTCTTTGGTCCCGCCTCTCAACCGTCAATCAACAAGTGTACAGTTTCCTGAGCCTATTGGGCTCTATCATATCTACACTTGAAACTGTGTATGGAGTCAGCCTCCACCACATCGCTTCCTAATGCATTCCATTTGTCAACCACTCTGACACTAAAAAGTTCTTTCTAATATCTCTGTGGCTCATTTGGGCACTCAGTTTCCACCTGTGTCCCCTAGTGCGTGTGCCCCTTGTGTTAAACAGCCTGTGTGTGTGTGTGTGTGTGTGTGTGTGTGGTGTGTGTGTGTGTGTGGTGTGTGTGTGTGTGTGTGTGTGTGTGTGTGTGTGTGTGTGTGTACTCACCTATTTGTACTCACCTATTTGTGCTTGCAGGATCGAGCATTGACTCTTAGATCCCGCCTTTCCAGCTATCGGTTGTTTACAGCAATGACTCCTGTCCCATTTCCCTATCATACCTAGTCTTAAAAGTATGAATAGTATTTGCTTCCACAACCTGTTCCCCAAGTGCATTCCATTTTTCCACTACTCTCACGCTAAAAGAAAACTTCCTAACATCTCTGTGACTCATCTGAGTTTCCAGTTTCCACCCATGTCCCCTCGTTCTGTTATTATTACGTGTGAACATTTCATCTATTTCCACTTTGTCAATTCCCCTGAGTATTTTATATGTCCCTATCATATCTCCTCTCTCCCTTCTTTTCTCTAGTGTCGTAAGGTTCAGTTCCTTCAGTCGCTCTTCATATCCCATCCCTCGTAACTCTGGGACAAGCCTCGTCGCAAACCTCTGAACCTTCTCCAGTTTCCTTATGTGTTTCTTCAGGTGGGGGCTCCATGATGGCGCGGCATACTCTAAGACCCTGAAAGCCTCCTCATTTAGGTTTTTCGGTTTTTAGGTTTCTGTGTGTGTGTGTGTGTGTGTGTGTGTGTGTGTGTGTGTGTGTGTGTGTGTGTGTGTGTGTGTGTGTGTGTGTGTGTCTGTGTGTGTGTGTGGCAATTAGCCGGTAATTAGTGCTGCGGATGTAGGTTGGTGGGAGAGGAACGTGGGACTCCCAGGGGGTGAGAGGCCTGGTGTGAGGGGGGGAGGGGGGAGGGAGGTAAGGGAGGTGGCGTGCAGGCCATGATGGTTGACACAATAGCGGCACCACTCTGCCACGGAGACCCTTCCCACTAATTGACATGTATCCTACTCTCTTGTCACCCACTAACACCGGCTCCCCACAACCCTCCACCCTTGTCACCTGTATACCTGTATACCTGTATGACACGCTGTGTATACTCTCACTGTATATACACAATAGTTATACAAACTGAAAAAAAAACTATTTAAACCTATTTAAACAATTTAATTTAATTTATAAATTTAAACTGAAAAAACCTATTTACTGATGCACAGGATCTCAGTCTGATACCCGCCATGATCTTTGACTCTACCCGGGCTCTACCCGGGTCTCCTGGTTGCTGGACTGGTCAACCAGGCTGTTGGACGAGGCTGCTCGCAGCCTGAGTGTATGAATCACAGCCTGGTTGATCAGGTATCCTTTGGAGGTGCTTATCCAGTTCTCTCTTGAACACTGTGAGGGGGTCGGCCAGGCCCCCCTCACCTCCCCCCTTAATATTGTATATCTATTGTATTTGTTGTATTATTGTATAAGTATTATCAGGCAGATTCTATTCCAGGCGGCTAGGGCGTAGGGATGTGGAGGGTAGGCTGGGGGGTCTCTGTCGGAGGCAGGCCGACCTCTGAGCTGTGCTCACCCCCCCCCCCAACATACACACACACACATATACACATACCACATCCACACACCACACACCACACCACACACCCACACACACACCCACACACACACACACACACACACACACACACACACACACACACACACACACACACTGGGAAATTCTAAACGCAATGCGACCGTTGCTGAAATCTCACTGTTGACAATGTCCACATGAGCAATACGTCACGTGACACTAAAACGTTAAAAAGGAAGAGACAGGCACATTTGTGTATGTGGTGGTGGATACTCACCTAGTTGTGCTTGCGGGGGATGAGCTCTGGCGCGTTGGTCCCCCCTCTCTAAACTGTCAATCAACATGTGTACAGGTTCACCTAAGCCTACTGGGCTCTATCATATCTACATTTGAAACTGTGTATGGAGTCAGCCTCCAACCACATCACTGCCGAATGCATTCCATTTACTAACTAATTTGACACTCAAAAAGTTCTTTCTGGCGTCCTCTGTGGCTCATGTGGGTATCCAGTTTCCACCTGTGTCTCCTCCTTGTTCGTGTACCGCCCGTGTTAAATAATCCCTCCTTTTTTTTTTTGCCTACCCTGTCAATTCCTATGAGAATGTTTATGTTGGTGATCATGTCTCCCGAGCACTCTGTCTTCCAGTGCTGTGAGGAGGAAGCATTTGATCCAACCTTTCCTCTTAACTCATGCCACTTGGTTCTGGGACTAGTCTAGTGGCATACCCACTAACATTTTCCAGGCTTCGTCTTGTGCTTGACAAGCTACGGGCTCCATGCTGGGGCCGCATAGGTCCAGGATTGGTGTGTATTCACTTAGTTGTGTGTGTGTGTGGGTGTTGTGTGTGTGTGTGTGTGTGTGTGTGGTGTGTGTGTGTGTGTGGGTGGTGTGTGTTGTGTGGGTGTGTGTGGAGGTGGGAGCCGTGGGAGGGCCGGCGCTGCAGGTCTGTCAACACTGGGGCCATGTTGGGTAAGTTTCAGCAACTGTTGTCTCTGGGGAGCCTCGAACCCCGGGTGTGTAGGAGGCTCCAAGTCCCCCACCCACACCCACGCCCTCCTCACCCTCCCTCACCCTCCATCGTCTGGGAAGCCGTCGTTTGTGTAGGGAAATGAGGAACCCGCAGTGTAACGTTGATATAATCGCCAGGTGTATACCCTACTGCTTTGGTCTATACACCCACACTCGCCAGGTGTATATATATACCCTATATATATCACCAGGTGTATATATACCCAGCGGATGAGGTTTACATTCCAATTCCGTTACAAAACACAGCCATCACTGCAAATAGGAGGAGTCAGTGAGCAAGTGGGCGGCGCCCCCAAAGCTCTGGCTCGTCACATTATAATGCCACCCTCCGAACTGTCCGCTGCTCGTTGTGGACAAATGCTGTCAACATTGTACATTGATTCCAACTCCAGAAATGCACACACGAAATGCTGCCTTGATCTGATCAAGGCAGCAGAAGGGTCTTACCTGGTTTAATACCTGCTTGATGGGGTTCTGGGTTCTTATCACTCCCCAAAGCCCGGTCCGAGGCAGGCTGGGGGGGGCCGGGGGACTTGATGTAGAGTCTTGGTCTAGCCCCAGGCTGTTGTTTTCGCCGGCAGGCCTGCAGGCACTGTGTGTGGGGTGTGGGGGGGGGTGGGGGAGTGATGGTGTTGTGGTGCAGCTGCCCCCTTAGACTGATATGAAGGGGTAGTGTCAAGAACTAGACTAGCGTACGTGTAATGAAATGTCCCCATCACACTGAGGCTGCTGGAGGGTGGATGAGGGTGGAAATCTACGGTAAGCACAACCCACAGTTTCGCTTAGTGGCGTGCGCGCTGCTGCTCTAGCGCAAGTTGAGAGACAGGTTTCCAGATCTCCCAACCTCTACTTAACCTCCTGGGTTACACAAACACCTTGCTAGAGGCTCTCCCCCCCGTCCCCCCCCCCCCCTGCTACCAAACGATCCCATTGGCTGGAACCCAAGTGCCGGGATTAATCCAGTGTTACACAAGTCACGAAGCCTTTACATCTTTCCATAATCGTGGCGACGGTGTTACCATTTAACAACTGATGAGCCCCGAGGCACTACGAGGCTGTTGGGAAGAACAACACCTTTGGCTTGTGAAATTGTACAAGGTTTAATCATGTACATGATTAAAGGTTAATCGCGAACCTGTTAATCACGGCGGTATTGTTGACACTGAATCGTTTATACGAGGTTGTAACTTAACATTAGAGAGTTTACCCGAGGTTGTTATAACGCATTAGTGCGCAGGGAGGCGCATTAACAACCCGAGGTTGTTAATGGGCTCCCTCATACCTACCGGACGGTAAGCGAGCACCACCATCTGGCAACATTGTTGTTGTCTGAGACAACAAGAGGAAAAGTTTATACGATGTTTTCACCGGCCCTCAAGCCAGGGAGGGGCCCCTCCCGGCCTTATATCCGGCTCCCACTCTCTCCCAAGCCAGGGAAACCTTCACCGTATATCCGGCTCTCGCCTCTCCCAAGCCGGGAAACCCTTCACCGATATATCCGGCTCCGCTCTCTCCCAAGCAGGGAAACCCTTCACCAAGTCCTTATATCCGGCTCCCCTCCCAAGCAGGGAAGAACCCTTCACCGTATATCCGGCTCTCGCTCTCTCCCAAGCCAGGGAAACCCTTCACCAAGTCCTTATATCCGGCTCTCGCTCTCTCCCAAGCCAGGGAAACCCTTCACCAAGTCCTTATATCCGGCTCTCGCTCTCTCCCAAGCCAGGGAAGGGAACCCTTCACCGATATATCCGGCTCCCACTCTCTCCAAGCCAGGGAAACCCTTCACCAAGTCCTTATATCCGGCTCGCACACTTTACGCCCTCTGGTTAACGCTGTCCTCGTGTCTTGATCTACTCTACATATATTCTACAGCAAAATAACTCCCGGAATTTGAACGGACACCGGCTGTACACAACAGTAATAATGCG
>WNGS01043279.1:0-10570 GCA_020271785.1 Procambarus virginalis
CCAAGACATGCGACTCCGCCATCGTCCAGGATGGAACAACAGTGGTATTTTCACGTTTTGCTTCCTGTGGAGTAACGTCCTCGCCTACGACTTTAGAGACATTACCAGTGGCTGTGCCTGGGTTTCATTGTGGCCACTTGAGAAGGGTCGCTTGTAGGGGAATGGTCGAGGAAACTGCATTTTCACCCTCCCAAGACCATGCGACTCCGCCATCGTCCAGGATGGAACAACAGTGGTATTTTCACGCTTTACTTCCTGTGGAGTAACGTTCTCGCCTACGACTTTAGAAATACCACAAGTCGCTGTGCCTGAGTTTTCATTGTGGCCACTTGAGAAGCGTCGCTTATAGGGGTGGTAAATGGTCGACGAAACTGCTTTTTCAGCTTCCCAAGGCCATGCGAATCTGCCATCGTCCAGGAGGACACATCAGTGGTATTTACACGCTTTACTTCCATGTCCTCAGACATGATCTCTTACGATCATACGCAGTATGATGAGTTACTGCGACTCTGTCTGCTGAATACTGAGCGCAAGCGATATATATATATATAGCGATGTTATATACACCTCTCCTTACATGTCCTTTCATACCTCCTCACCTATTAACAACGGTTCCTAATACATAAGAAAAAAGATAACTGCAGAAGGCCTATTGGCCCATACGAAGCAGCTCCTATCTATAACCACTCAATCCCACTCATATATATGTCCAACCCACACATGAAATAATCGAGGGACCCCACCGCCACCACGTTACGTGGTAATTGGTTTCACAAATCAACAACCAGTATTTACCCAAGTCTTTCATAAATCTAAACTTATCCAATTTATACCCATTGGTACGTGTTCTGTCTTGTGTTGATACTTTTAATACCCTATTAATATTCCCTTTGTTATGTCCATTCATCCACTTGTAAACCTCTATCATGTCACCCCTAACTCTTCGCCTTTCCAGTGAATGCAATATAAGCTTTGTTAATTCTTTTAATATATCACGGGAGACATCTCCTGTCCACGAGGCTAACCATAGCCCGTGCTACTTGGAACTTGTTCCGAGTAGTTGAATCTATAACAACAGCTTTTAATATGAAAGATTTCTAATTTGGGTTAACTTTGTCATCCTATGCTGACACGTTCAAGTGAATTTATATAGAACGGCGACCAAAACTGAACTGAATAATCTCAACAGGGCCTAACCAGAGCTAGATATAGCTGAAGAACCACACCCAGGGTCTGTCCTAACGACTCGATTAATAAATCCCAGTGTCCTATTTGTGCCTTATTACGAACATTTCATGCATTGATCCTTCTCTTTTAAATTCTACTAATTAAAACTCTAGACCCTTTCGCAATCTCAGCACCATCTAGCTCGATCTTGTAACTCTATCATCATTAACTAGCCTCAAAAATAACATTTATCAGCATTAAACTGCATCTGCCAATCCTTGACCATTTTAAAACCCTATTTAGATCAACTTGAAGTGATAGTGAGTCTTTTCTTCCGTATTAAATTTCCCTACCGATTCTTGTATCATGGGCAAATTTGCAAATCTGCCTACTCAAACCTGAATCTAAAAACAAATTTATATATATTATAATAAAAGACGTCCAAATACAGAGAAACATAAGAACATAAGAACATAAGAACAAAGGCAGCTGCAGAAGGCCTATTGGCCCATACGAGGCAGCTCCTATTTATAACCACCCAATCCCACTCATATACATGTCCAACCCATGCTTGAAACAATCGAGGGACCCCACCTCCACAATGTTACGCGGCAATTGGTTCCACAAATCAACAACCCTGTTACTGAACCAGTATTTACCCAAGTCTTTCCTAAATCTAAACTTATCCAATTTATACCCATTGTTTCGCGTTCTGTCCTGTGTTGATACTTTCAATACCCTATTAATATCCCCTTTGTTATGTCCATTCATCCACTTGTAAACCTCTATCATGTCACCCTAACTCTTCGCCTTTCCAGTGAATGCAAATTAAGCTTTGTTAATCTTTCTTCATATGAAAGATTTCTAATTTGGGGAATTAACTTAGTCATCCTACGCTGGACACGTTCAAGTGAATTTATATCCATTCTATAATATGGCGACCAAAACTGAACTGCATAATCTAAATGGGGCCTAACCAGAGCAAGATATAGCTTGAGAATCACACCAGGTGTCTTGTTACTTACGCTGCGATTAATAAATCCGAGTGTCCTATTTGCCTTATTACGAACATTTATGCATTGATCCTTTTGTTTTAAATTCTTACTAATTATAACTCCCAGATCCCTTTCGCAATCCGACTTCGCAATCTCAACACCATCTAGCTCGTATCTTGTAACTCTATCATCATTACCTAGCTTCAGAACTTTACATTTATCAGCATTAAACTGCATCTGCCAGTCCTTTGACCATTTCAAAACCCTATCTAGATCAACTTGAAGTGATAGTGAGTCCTCCTCCGAATTAATTTCCTACCGATTTTCGTATCATCGGCAAATTTGCAAATGTTGCTACTCAAACCTGAATCTAAATCATTTATATATATTATAAACAACAGAGGTCCCAAGACAGAGCCTTGAGGCACTCCACTTACAACATTTTCCCACTCTGACTTGACTCCATTTATACTAACTCTCTGTTTCCTTTGGTATAGCCATGCCCTAATCCAGCTTAATATAGCACCCCAATACCATGAGCCTCTATCTTTTTAATCAGTCTTTCATGTGGCACTGTATCGAAAGCTTTGCTAAAGTCAAGGTACACAACATCACAATCCTTACCACTATCAACTGCCTCAACTATGCTAGAATAAAAAGATAACAAATTTGTTAAACATGAACGGCCATTTATAAAACCATGTTGCGACTCAATTATTAATTTATGTTTTTCAAGATGAAGACGAATTTTATTGCTATTATAGATTCGAGTAACTTCCCACAATAGACGTTAGGCTAATTGGTCGATAGTTAGACGCAAGTGATCTATCTCCTTTCTTAAAAACTGGTATCACATTAGCAACTTTCCAAAACTCTGGCACTGTGCCTGACTCTATTGATTTATTAAATATGATTGACAGTGGGTCACAAAGCTCCTCTTTGCATTCTTTCAGCACTCTGGCAAACACTTCATCCGGCCCTGGGGATTTGTTGTTTGGTTTGATATTTGTTTAAGAACATCCTCCCTGGTAACTGCTAAACTCGTCAACCTGTCCTCGTCCCACCCACATAGACTTGTTGGGCTGAAGGCATATTGTTAAGTTCCTCTTTAGTAAATACAGATACAAAATATTTATTAAAAAACTACTCATCTCTTCATCACTATCTGTTATTTGACCTGTCTCAGTTTTAATGGACCTATCTTTCCCTAGTCTTAGTTCGATATAACTGAAAAAACCCTTTAGGATTTGTCTTTGCTTGCCCTGCTATACGAACTTCATAGTTCTTTTTGCTTTCCTTATCTCTTTTTTAACATTTCTAACTAGTTGTACGAATTCCTGTTCTAAAGTGACCTCCCCATTTTAATCCTCTTGTACCAAGCTCTCTTTTTACCTATAAGATTCTTCAAATTCTTTGTTATCCACTTTGGGTCATTAGTAATCGATCTATTCAATTTGTGTGGTATACTACGTTCCTGTGCTTTGTTTAGAATATTCTTAAATACGTTATAAATTGAATCTACATCGAAATCCCCATTTACATCACCCATCGCTGGGTTCATGTCTCGCTCCAAGACCGGCCCCCACCCCATACCCAAGACTTTCCAATCAATTTGACCCAAAAAAATTCTTAGGCTATTAAAATCAGCTTTTCGAAAATCTGGCACTTTAACAGAATTTCTCCTACAGGTCTATTCCATTCTATGCCAAATCTGATTTCTTTGTGATCACTGTTCCCTAGCTCACTCCCTATTTCGATGTCATTAATTGTGTTTCCTGTTAGTTAACACTAAATCTAAAATATTATTTCCCGTGTTGGTTCCTTAATGTGTTGCGTAAGAAAGCAATCGTCAATTAATTCTAGAAAATCTTCTGCTTCACTATTCCCTGTTTTGTTCAACCAGTTTATTCCACTCAAATTAAAGTCACCCATGACATAAATACTGTTAGATCTAGATGCCCTAGATATTTCATCCCATAGATGCTTTGCTTCCATTCTGTCTAAATTTGGTGGCCTATATATAACTCCAATTATAATATTATTTGCTTTTTCGTTTAATTCTATCCAAATAGTTTCTGTGTGTGGCTCAGTTTTGATTCCCTCTTTGAGACTACATTTCAAATTGTCCCTAACGTATATGGCTACTCCACCACCTCGTCTAATATATCTATCTGTGTGAAATAGTTTAAATCCATTTATTTGATATTCGGCTAATAGTTCTCTATTATCAACATTCATCCACGTTTCGGTAAGTGCAATAATATCTATTTTTTCTGTGCAGACAAGAGCATTTAATTCGTTAATTTTATTTCTTAGACTTCTACTGTTTGTGTAATATACCCTAAGTGAATTGTTATTTGAGGCCCTTCTCTTTCCTGATCATTTTGCCAATTCCTTTCTCCGCAAACACATACTTTTATTACATCCTTCCTCCAAATCAATTCCCATACCTCTATCTACTAACAGTTTAAACCCAAACAAACACCTCTAACCACTTCTTCCAACGAATTTGCAACAGCAACAACCCCAGCTCTCGATAGATGCACCCCATCCCGAGCATACATTTCATTTCTTCCATAGAAGTGTTCCCAGTTGTCTATATAAGATATTGCATTAGATTTGCAATATCTTTCCAGCCTGCAATTGACACCAAGTGCCCTCGACATCCATTCATTTCCCACTCCCTTTCTTGGAAGAATGCCACATATGATCGGGATTCCTCCCTTGCTCCTAACTAATTCTATTGCTGTCTTGAATTTCAGTATTAGTTCCTCACTTCTAACTCTCCCAACATCATTACCCCCTACACTAATACAAATAATGGGTTTGCTCCCATTTCCCGTCATAATATCTTTCATGTTTCCAACAATATCACCAATACCAGCTCCAGGATAGCAAACCCTTAATCTGTTTCCTTTATCTCTGGCACAAAACGTTCTGTCCAAATACCTCACCTGGGAATCTCCCACAACCAAAATTCGCTTCGATCCTCCCTTTTCTCTTGGGGCACTTTGAGGGACACGCGCTTCAATGTTCCTCGCCGCTATGCCCTTACCTCCACGCTGAACCATAGGTTCACCACAGCACTCGTCCTCCAACACATCAAATGTGTTTCTAATCTTTATGGTATTAGGTGTCTTTTTTGCCAAGGTCTTCTTAAGACCCCTGTCTTTTACAATATGCCAAGACGGGGTCTCCCTAATGCCGGTCTCCTCCTTTGCTTCATCCTGTCGTTGCTTAAGCTGCCTACCTCCTCCCGCAACGAATCCAGCTCTGTCCTCAGAGCTCCAACCAGACTCACCAACTCCCTCACCAAACCCTCCATTATTGCTGAATATATTGCTTCATCGGAGCTCCAGCTAACACAACCTCTCACTGTGACAGCACCTGGAGAGCGAGAGGCACTCCACTACAACATTTTTCACTCTGACTGACTCCATTTATACTAACTCTCTATTTCCTTTGTATAGCCATGCCATAAACCATCTTAATATGGTACCCCCAATAACATGAGTCTCTATCTTATAATCAGTCTTTCATGTGCACTGTATCAAAAGCTTTGGGTGAGATTGCGACAGAGATCTCAGAGTCATGATTAATAAGAATTTAAAACCAAACGATCAATGAACATAGAAAGGTGACTGCAGAATGCCTATTGGCCCATACGAGGCAGCTCCGATTTATAACCAGCCAATACCACTCATATACATGTCCACCCACGCTTGAAACAATCGAGGGACCCCACCTCCACTACGTTTCGTGGTAATTGGTTCAACAAATCAACAACCCCTGTTACCGAACCAGTATTTACCCAAGTCTTTCCTAAATATAAACTTATCAAATTTGTACCCATTGTTTCGCGTTCTGTCTTGATACTTTTAATGCTCCAATAATATCCCTTGTTATGTCCATTCATCCACTTGTAAGCCTCTACATATCACCCTAGCTCGTCGCCTTTCCAGTGAATGCAATTTAAGCTTTGTTAATCTTTCTTCATATTAAGATTTTCTAATTTGGGGAATTAACTTAGTCATCAAACGCTGGACACATTCAAGTGAATTCATTTTCATTCTATAATACGGCTACCAAAACTGAGCTGCACAATTAAATGGGCCTAACCAGAGCAAGATATGCTGAAGAACCACATCAGGTGTCGTGTTATTAACGCTTCGATTAATAAATCCCAGTGTCCTATTTGGCTTATTACGAACATTCATGCATTGATCCTTTTGTTTTAAATTCTTACTAATCATAACTCCCAGATCCCTTTCGCAATCCGACTCAATCTCAGCACCATCTAGCTCGCATCCTGTAACTCTACCATCATTACCTAGCCTCAGAACTTTACAGAACAGAATATTTCAAATATTCCCTAATACATATGGCTACTCCCCCTCCTCGTCTAATATATCTATCTGTGTGAAATAGTTTAAATCAGTTTATTTGATACTGAGCTAATAGTTCTGCTTTCTACATTTATCCATGTTTTGGTAAGGGCAATAATATATGTTTTTCTGTGCAATCAAGAGCATTTAAATAGTTTATTTTGCTTCTTAGACTCCTACTGTTCGTGTATTATACCTTAAGTGTCTTGTTATTATGAGGCCCTTCTCTTTCCCTGTCATTTTGCCATTCCCCTCTCCCCTCCACCAACACAATTTTTTGGCCTCCTTTCTCCATATCAATTCCCATACCAATATGTATTAACAGTTTAAACCCAATTAAACCCCCTCCAACCACAGGTCCCAACGAGCTGGCAACCGCAACAGCTCCAGCCCTAGATAAAAATCAATAAATAAATGATTTAGATTCAGGTTTGAGCAGCAATATTTGCAAATTTGCCGATGATACACAAATCGGGAGGAAATGAACACTGAAAAAGATTCACTATAACTTCAAGGCGATCTAAATAGAGTTTTGAAATGGTCAAAAGATTAACAGATTCAGTTTAATGCTGACAATTGTAAGGTTTTGGGGCTAGGTAACGATGATACAATTACAAGATACGAGTTAGATGGTGATGAGATTGCAAAGTCAGGCGCAGTCAGTCTCAGAGAGAGGGTGTGTTAACTTGAGCTCCAATTGTCTTGAAACTGAAAATGGAAGTTGCGAGTTGTGCGTGAACTGGTGCTAGTGAGGGAGCTATGTAGAGCTCTGAGGGCGGAGTTGGATTTCCTGCGGGAGGAGATACGACAGATGCAGGAGTCAAGACAGACGAGACAACGTCAAAGGGAAGTAAATGAGGAGAACAGCAGTAGAAAGCTTCGCCTTTTAATGGCGTAAAAGACAGGGGACTTACGAAGACCCGCCTACAGATGTCATAAAGACTTCCAATCCATTCGTTGTGCTGGAAGACGAGTGCTGTAGGGAACCTGCAGTTCGCTTAAAAGTCAAGGAAACGAAGGGAGCGCAAGCCCACGAGGTACCTAAGCGAATTTTTCCTAAGCTGGAGGTTCCCAGGTGAAATATTTGGGAAGTTTTTGTGCCAGAGATAAGGCACAAGGAACAGATTAAGGGTTTGCTATCCGGAGCAGGGATTGTTGATATAGAAAACAACAGGAATGATATGGCAGGAAATGGGAACAAACCCATTATTTGTATCAGTGCCGGTGGAAATGACAAGTTAGGAGTGAGGCACTTTAAGACAACCATAGAATTAGTTAGGAGCACGGGAGGAATCCCGATCATATGTGGCATTCTTCCAAGAAAGGGAGTTGGAAATGAATGGTTGTCGAGAGCACTTTGTTTCAAGAAATGTAATTTAAGCTTTGTCTTAATATAAAATTTGTAACACAGAAATCACAATTGAGTGATGCATCAAATGAACAAATCCACAAGGGCCGGGACGAGGATTCGAACCTGCGTCCGAGAGCATCCCAGATGCTGCCTTTGCTCAGTCGATTAAGGCAGCGTCTGGGATGCTCTCGGACGCAGGTTCGAATCCTCGTCACGGCCCTTGTGGATTTGTTCATGAAATTTGTATTAAATTTTATTATGGGTTAATTATGTTTGATTAAAATATGTTTATCGGGATAAAGTAACGTAACATATTTTATTTTCAATTTTTTATTTTAAATATTAACAGAATAAAACAGATGCCATTTACACAATTAAAATTGCAACAAGGCGAGTTAGTCATATTGTACATAATAGGAATTTGCAATATCGTTCTTGTACAAATATTTCTCTGGGGGTCTTAAATATTATTGTCAGTGTCCACATCGTTTGACTGATTTTTTAACTATGAGTCAGACTTCTTCATCGTCTGACTCAGTCAGTAATTACAGTGCCTTCATCGTCTGAATAAATGTTAATTGTGCCTTTATCGTCTGAACCAATGTTGATTGTGCCCTCATCGTCTGAATCAATGTTAATCGTGCCTTCATCGACTGAACTGAAAATGATAAGATATAAATCCTCCTTAACGACACTCTGTAGTTAACTCCTCCTTCACGACACTTTGGTGTATTAAGTCGTCAACCTCGCCTACGACTTTAAAGTCCTCGCCTACGACTTTAGAGACATTACCAGTGGCTGTGCCTGGGTTTCATTGTGGTCACTTGAGAAGCGTTGCTTGTAGGGGAATGGTCGAGGAAACTGCACTTTCAGCCTCCCAAGGCCCATGCGATTCCGCCATCGTCCAGGATGGAACAACAGTGGTATTTTCACGTTTTGCTTCCTGTGGAGTAACGTTCTCGCCTACGACTTTAGAGACATCACAAGTGGCTGTGCCTGGGTTTCATTGTGGCCACTTGAGAAGGGTCGCTTGTAGGGGAATGGTCGAGGAAACTGCATTTTCAGCCTCCCAAGACCATGCGACTCCGCCATCGTCCAGGATGGAACAACAGTGGTATTTTCACGCTTTGCTCCTGTGGAGTAACGTTCTCGCCTACGACTTTAGAAAATACCACAAGTCGCTGTGCCTGAGTTTTCATTGTGGCCACTTGAGAAGCGTCGCTTATAGGGGTGGTAAAATGGTCGACGAAACTGCTTTTCAGCTTCCAAGGCCATGCGAATCTGCCATCGTCCAGGAGGACACATCAGTGGTATTTACACGCTTTACTTCCATGTCCTCAGACAAGATCTCTTACGATCATACGCAGTATGATGAGTTACTGCGACTCTGTCTTCTGAATACTGAGCGCAAGCGATTTATATATATATATAGCGATGTTATATACACCTCTCCTTACATGTCCTTTCATACCTCCCACCTATTAACAACGGTTCCTAATACATAGAAAAAAGATAATGCAGAAGGCCTATTGGCCCATACGAAGCAGCTCCTATCTATAACCCACTCAATCCCACTCATATATATGTCCAACCCACACATGAAATAATGGGGGCCCCACCGCCACCACGTTACGTGGTAATTGGTTCACAAATCAACAACCGTATTTACCCAAGTCTTTCATAATCTAAACTATCCAATTATACCCATTGGTACGTGTTCTGTCTTGTGTTGATACTTTTAATACCCTATTAATATTCCCTTTGTTATGTCCATTCATCCACTTGTAAACCTCTATCATGTCACCCCGGATTTATTAATCGCAGTGTAAGTAACAAGACAACCTGGTGTGGTTCTCAAGCTATATATCTTGCTCTGGTTAGGCCCCATTTAGATTATGCAGTTCAGTTTTGGTCGCCATATTATAGAATGGATATAAATTCACTTGAACGTGTCCAGCGTAGGATGACTAAGTTAATTCCCAAATTAGAAATCTTTCATATGAAGAAAGATTAACAAAGCTTAATTTGCATTCACTGGAAAGGCGAAGAGTTAGGGGTGACATGATAGAGGTTTACAAGTGGATGAATGGACACAACAAAGGGGATATTAATAGGGTATTGAAAGTATCAACACAGGACAGAACGCGAAAACAATGGGTATAAATTGGATAAGTTTAGATTTAGGAAAGACTTGGGTAAATACTGGTTCAGTAACAGGGTTGTTGATTTGTGGAACCAATTGCCGCGTAACATTGTGGAGGTGGGTCCCTCGATTGTTTTAAGCATGGGTTGGACATGTATATGAGTGGGATTGGGTGGTTGTAAATAGGAGCTGCCTCGTATGGGCCAATAGGCCTTCTGCAGCTGCCTTTGTTCTTATGTTCTTATGTTCTTATGTTAAATTCACTTGAACGTGTCAAACATAGGATGACTAAGTTAAACCCAAATTAGAAATCTTTCATATTAAAAGCTGTTGTTATAGATTAAACTACTCGGAACAAGTTCCAAGTAGCACGGGCACGGGCTATGGTGAGCCCGTAACTTACCTGGCACAGGAGCTGGGCAAGAAGCACGGGCTATGGTTAGCCTCGTTAACGGGAGATGTCTCCCGTGATATATTAAAAGAGATTAACAAAGCTTATATTGCATTCACTGGAAAGGCGAAGAGTTAG
>WNGS01043292.1:0-20259 GCA_020271785.1 Procambarus virginalis
TTATTGAAATGATAAAGCTACCCATTTCATTATGTATGAGGTCAATTTTTTTATTTGAGTTAAATTAACGTAGATATATGACCGAACCTAACCAGCCCTACCTAACCTAACCGAACCTATCTTGTTAGGTTAGGTTAGGTAGCCGAAAAAACCTTTTCCTTGAGCACTTTCTTCTCACTCCCACTCCGTTTCCATCTTCACCGATGGGTCTAAGTCTGCTGATAGTGTGGGCTACTATGTGGTTTTTCCTGACCATTATTATATGTGTCGCTTACCTCCAGAGGCTACCATCTTCACAGCACAATATTATTCTATTCTCTATGCTCTTCGTCTCCTGCTTTCTCGTTGCCAATCCTTCTTTGTGGTGGTAGTTGACTCTCGTAGTGCCCTCATGGATTTGGGGTCCTTTAATCCAATCCACCCGTTGGTCATCGAGATTGAACAGTGGCTGTTTCTTATCTCCAGTATTTAGTCGGTAGAGTTTTGCTGGATTCCAAGCCATGTTGGTGTCTCTTTACATGAATGTGCAGATGCTGCCGCTAAGGAAGCTATCCGCACTTGTCCCATCTCCTGTAAAGGTATTCCTTATTCCGACTTTTAAACAGTTATTCATTCCTCCATCCTTGCCCGTTGGCAGGGCTGTTTGTCTTCTGTTACTGGTAACAAACTGCATACTCTTAAGAGTCGTGTATCCCTGTGGCCTTCCTCCTACCACCGTAACCGGCGATAGGAAACGACTCTGGCTAGGTTACATATTGGCCATGCATGTTGAAATCATGGTCAATTAATGGAGCGCCACCGAGCTTCTTACTGTCCAAATTGCATTGTTCCTCTTACGGTCGTGCACATTCTTGTTGAATGTCCTGACTTCCAGGATGAGCATGTGTCTTGCTTTCCGACCATCCCTCATGGTCAATTGTCCCTCGATAGAATTCTTGGTGAATCAGATACTTTTGATATCGTTCGCCTTATGCGTTTCATTTCTCGTGTTGGCATCCTTGATGATATTTAGCTCCCTCTTATTACTCCGCATATTTCGTGGTGCTACACAGCCTTCCTGGTTTGGTGCCTTCCATTGATAATTACTTACTGATCGTGGCAGGAAAATATTAGTACTTCATCACTAATAAGTTAATAATGTTATGATATTTCTTCGTACTCTGATCACTTTGGCTTATTGGTACTATAGAAGCAAAATGGTGTAAACATTAGAATGGTACTGCATTCCCACACTAGTGCCACGGTGATAATTAATCACACAGCGATTAATATAAAAAAGAAAATTTGCCAGCATATCAAGCAGATAAATGGCAAAATTTATCTTCTCATTGTTGAATCAACAAGCCTGAGCATTAAAACAACCTTGATAGTTTACTTGAAATGTGAATGTGATAAGAAAGGTAATCCGCCATTTCATGTTCTTAGATCTAATTGAACTACCTGATCAGCAACTATTGCTAGGCATCTATTGAGCGTTTCAATTATCATGAGTTTGATGACTTCATATGAAACAGAACCTTGTAGTATTTGCTAGTAATGGAGCAAGTGACATGCTTGTTATCAAATCTGGCGTTGCAACAATTCTCAAGAAACATTACCCTCATATAATAATCTGGAACTGTCTTAAAAACAAACTAGAACTTGTAGTAGATGATTCAGTGAGAGAAGTTCATGCAATTAATAATTTTCAAGCATTTATGGACAAATTGTACTTAGTTTACAGTAGATCACCTCTAAATCAAAAGGAGCTATTTGAATGTGCCTCTCAACTTAAACAACAGATTTTCAAAATAGGCCGTGTTCTGAGCACCTGGTGGGTGGCGTGGCTAGCTCGTTTCGAACAGTCTCAGCAACGTGGAAAAATTCTGAAGCACTTTATTTTCCTATTTGAAAAAATAGTGAAAGATGAAACAAGATATGGAAGTGATAGAAAAACGTACGAAGGTCTGTTGAAAAAGCTAACTTCAGAACAGTTTCTATTGGATTTAGCTCTAATGTATGACACGTTGCACGAACTTGGTTTACTGTTAGAGTGTCTACAGAAACACACTACTTCGATTGTGTATGCAGACAAACTGATTCAACAGAGCTTAAAGTCATTGTATGGACTTAAAGTAAAACCTGGCACTTGAACTTAAGAAACTGAAAAGGCAATTGAAAAGGGGAAATTTGAAGGGATTACCATAAGAAGCAACAATGCTTCTTGCAATGCAACAAGAAAATGTCTCCATTAATTTTCAACAGTTTCTTACTAATCTTGTAAACGATTTTCAGTTCCATATGTTCACCATAGCATCCATGAAAGGCTCTCAAACTTCTGAACCTCACAATATGTATAGTTTGTGTCCTTGAAAATTGAGAGTGAAATGTGTGTCCTTGAAAAAGGCTAATGGTCTGATGAAATACCTCCTAATTACAGAGAATCTGAAACATTGTTATTCTGTAAGAGGTTTAAACTTTCTTCTTACTCTGCACTAAATGCCTTTAGAGACTATGTGGAGTATCATAAACGCCGCATTTCCCCAAAATTTACACCCATTACAGGAGCTATTTACAAGTTATTTCTATTAGTAGTGCTGAATGTGAGGGAATTCAGTCACATGAACCTGATAATAACAACACACTCAACAATTTTCATAAATGATGTATCAGCACTTATGTTTGTTAAACTAAATGGACTTCCTCTAGTTCGATGGAATCAGAGGCCATATGCCATATGATGGCTGGCGGTATCAAAGATCGGGAGATGACACCAGGACAAGAGTTGGTTCAGACCCCGAAAACATCTCACACCTGACTCTTTGTGGAAACTATTGTGAAACTTCTCGCTGGTTGTCTTTTGCGAGCACTAAGTGTCTTAACTTTTTAAATTGATAAATACATGATTGAGTTTTTTTATTTGTCTGACAATTATATTTTATGATAATTAGGGAGTACAAACACGAAATACTTAATCGTGTGACATATAGAAAAAGGATAGGAAATGACAGGTTTTTGTCAGGCCCACCAGAGTTCCGGCACCTATAAAATTGGCACTGCATCCTTGGCCCTTCCCGCTTCAAGAGCTATGTGGCTTCATCCTACACATGTGCTAGACGGCCAAGAGAACGTTTCAGTTACTGTCGCCGAAGTTCGAGTTGTGCAATTTTATGAAAGTATTTTGTTTTAGTTAAAAATGGGCAGTATAAATTAATTCTTTCCAAAAATGGTGCGTGTCAGGCAGAAGGATAAGGAATTTCTTAACAAGGGACACATGCCGATAAGGGATAGAATGTGAGACAAGACAGGTGCAGAGCAAGAGGTCTTCAGTTCTCTTCAATCAGCAAAAGGCCTGAAGTGACGCTACATGTGGGCAACTCTTTGGAGCCGTTCAGTGGTTAAACAGCCATCAATGTCACGTCAAACGAAGTCAGTAACATCAGTCGAGCGCTGAGGTTACGCCAGTTGGCAGCCCGTCCCAACCCGTCTTTGACATCCAGCGGTCGACCCCGGCTGCGACCCCACAGACGCATTCATAATTTTTACATGCTGTTCATTCAAAACGGGAGTTTTCGCCGCAAATGCTTCTCCCACGTACTACAAATACAAATAAACGCCAACAGAACCTAAAAACCTAACCTAACCTATCCTATGCCTATATATGCACATGCCAATATATAATAATATTAATTTATAGTTGAGAAAACTCATTTTTTGAATGACCAGCATATAAAAATTTATGAAAGGGTCTGTGGGGTCGACCGCTTGATGTAATGGACTTGAGTTGAGGACGGATTGAGCGGTCGACACCACAGACGCATTCGTAATATATTACATGCTGTTCATTAAAAATGGAAATTTTCTCATACATAAATTAATGTTATAATATATTATAATATTATACATATATAGGCATAGGTTTGGTTATGTGTTTAGGTTCTGTTGGGGATTATTTGTATTTGTATAGAGTGGGTGAAGCATTTACAGCATTGTGGTTCGAACAAAATTCGTCAGTGAAGAACTTGTTCCGGAAGTGTTCGAACGTCAACAGTTGGGGGTCGTGTGTAAACCATTTTTCATTCATTCATTCGGCCCAGAGGGAGACGCTGCGTACCGTAGGTTAACTAATTTAGCTTGGACTTCTCAAACTACACCTACAGCTTGGAGTAGGTCAGGCATAGTGCCGATCCCAAAACCCAAAGATCCAGCTAATTCAAGGCCCATTTCTCTCCAAAGCTGTACAGCCAACACGCCTGACAGAATGGCAATCATCAGATGAGTGGAAAAATGCCTAAATTGCACCAGGACATGTATGCCTATTGAACAGAGGTTGGCAAAGTGTAGTGTATTACTACTCTGTTAGCTCACCTAAATGACAGACCAGGAATATTGGTTTTCCTGGACCGTGAGAAAGCCTTTGAACTGGCTAGCGCCCCAGCTATTTTCTGCTGCCTCATCGACAAAGAGGGCAAAGGCAACCTGCTCTCTTGGACCAAAAACTGTCTCATAAACAGAGAAGCAAGAATGAAACTCCATGGCACAGTCTCTGAATATAAATATACGAAAATGGTACACCGCAAGGAGGCATATTAAGCTCCCTGGCGGAGGCGGAAGCAAATGGGTAAAGTTTATTTGCCCCTGAAGCCCCTGTTCACCTAGCAGTAAATAGGTACCTGGGAGTTAGACAGCTGCTACAGGCTGCATCCTGGGGGTGTGTAACAAAAAAGGAGGTCTGGTCGACCGCGGTCGCGGTCCTCGACCGCGGCCCAGTCCTCGACCGGGCCGCAGGAACCCTAAGCCCCGAAATCATCTCAAGATAATTTCAAGAAGAGTATTGTATCAAAGGTTTTCCTAATTACCAAACAATACGCAGTCTTCCATCGTTTTCTGATTACTGTGGACAGTCAAAGAATTTCAGGAAGTCTGTAAGGTAAGATTTTCTGTATGTGAACATATACAGTAACAGTGTTAGAATGACCAATTACTGCAGGTGTTTTCGTGGTAGTCCCTCTGACCATACCTTGATCATACCTGGTTGGGGTTCTGGGAGTTGTTCTACTCCCCAAGGGGTGGCTTCGAGCGGTCCACTGGCTCACGCAGGCATGCACGCACGCACGCACGCGCACACACACACACACACACACACACACACACACACACACACACACACACACACCACACACACACACACACACACACACACACACACACACACACACACACACACACACACACACACACACACACACACACACACACACACACACACACACACACACACACACACACACACACACACACACACACACACACACACACACACACACACACACACACACACACACACACACACACACACACACACACACACACACACACACACACACCACACACACACACACACACACACACACATGGTGAGACGGAATCTCACCATAGGTACTGAAAGAGTGTGCAGGAACACTTTGCCTGCCACTCTCCACTGAGTATAGTAGGTCACTGGAAACGGGAGACCTACCAGAAATATGGAAGACTGCTAATGTAGTACCAATATACAAAAAGGGTGACAGACAAAAGGCACTGAACTACAGGCCAGTGTCCTTAACTTGTATACCATGCAAGGTGATGGAGAAGATTTTGAGAAAAAACCTAGTAACACATCTGGAGAGAAGAGACTTCGTGACAACCCATCAACATGGGTTCAGGGAGGGTAAATCTTGTCTTACAGGCTTGATAGAATTCTACGATCAGGTGACAAAAATTAAGCAAGAAAGAGAAGGATGGGCAGACATCATTTTTTTGGACTGTCGGAAAGCCTTTGACACAGTACCCCATAAAAGGTTGATGCATAAGCTATAGAAACAGGCAGGAGTGACGGGTAGGGCGCTCCAGTGGATAAGGGAATACCTAAGCAATAGGAAGCAGAGAGTTACAGTGAGGGGTGAGACCTCAGAATGGCGTGAAGTCACCAGTGGAGTCCCACAGGGATCTGTACTCGGACCTATCCTGTTTCTGATATACGTAAATGATCTCCCAGAGGGTATAGACTCATTCCTCTCAATGTTTGCTGACGACGCCAAAATTATGAGAAGGATTAAGACAGAGGAGGACAGCTTAAGGCTTCAAGAAGACCTGGACAAGCTGCAGGAATGGTCGAACAAATGGCTGTTAGAGTTTAACCCAAGCAAATGTAATGTAATGAAGATAGGGGTAGGAAGCAGGAGACCAGATACAAGGTATCATTTGGGAGATGAAACACTTCAAGAGTCAGAAAGAGAGTAAGACCTGGGGGTTGATATCACGCCAGACCTGTCCCCTGAAGCTCATATCAAGAGGATAACATCAGCAGCATATACCAGGTTGCCTAACATAAGAATGACCTTTAGAAACTTGTGTAAGGAATCTTTCAGAACATTATATACCACATATGTCAGACCAATTCTGGAGTAAGCGGCTCTAGCATGGAGTTCATATCTAGTCAAGCATAAGACTAAACTGGAAAAGGTTCAAAGGTTTGCCACCAGACTAGTACCCGGGCTGAGAGGTATGAGCTACGAGGAGAGACTACGGGAATTAAACCTCACTTCGTTGGAAGACAGAAGAGTTAGGGGGGACATGATCACCACATTCAAGATTCTCAAGGGAATCGACAGGGTTGATAAATACAGGCTATTTAACACAAGGGTCACACGCACTAGGGGACACAAGTGGAAACTGAGTGCCCAAATGAGCAACAGAGATATTAGAAAGAACTTTTTTTAGTGTCAGAGTGGTTGACAAATGGAATGCATTAGGAAGTAATGTGGTGGAGGCTGACTCCATACACAGTTTCAAGTGTAGATATGATAGAGCCCAATAGACTCAGGAACCTGTACACCTGTTGATTGACGGTTGAGAGGCAGGACCAAAGAGCGTTGAGCTCAACTCCTGCAAGCACAACTAAGTGAGTACAACTAGGTGAGTACACACTTTGACACTGAAAAATTTCTTTCTACGTAGTTAGTAGATGGAATGCATTAGGCAGTGATGTGGTGGAGGCTGACTCCATACACAGTTTCAAATGTAGATATGATAGAGCCCAGTAGGCTCAGGAATCTGTACACCAGTTGACTGACAGTTGAGAAGCGGGACCAAAGCGCCAGAGCTCAACCCCGCACATATTATGTACATCATGAGAGTTCTTCATGAAGAACTCTCCAGAAACCAAACAGAATGCCTTGAAAGAAACCAACGTCGTATATACCTTCACATGCACACTTGGGGACTGTCAGCCCCAAAGATCTTTATATATTGGCAAGACAACAACGTCTCTTTCTAGGCGATTAACTATGTACAAACAACAGGCCTGCATCAAGGAGCATATAATCTCCTCACACAACCAGACCATCGCCAGAAAAATCTTAACAAGCAACACAGAAATTATCAACAGATACAACGACAACAGGAGACTCGACATCAGTGCAAATGCAAAAGTCAACACCAGCAATCAACATCCAAATAACACATAATTACATTCTATCCACTCAAGACCCCCAACCAACACAGATACAAGAAGATAAAAACACGAAATGAGTAGTGAAGTTGAGGACTAGAACCGTGCGCACCATCTGGCCAGGTGGGCCTAATAGGCCCAGGTGGCCAGCTGGTTGAGGTATGTAGGCCTTCCGGTATGTGGGGTGCTTTTTTCCTGGATGTTTGGCGTGCGCAGTACGCGTGTGAGCGTCCGGTGTCTGGTTATGCGCTAGGGAATGATGGGGGGTCATGTTGGGGGGTAGGAGAGTATGTGGGGTAAGTGTGTAGAGTGAGGAATAGGAGTAGAATAGGATAAGAATAGAATATGTGGATAAGAGTAGATGAATGTGTATGTGTGTGTTTGCCGTAGAGTCAATCCAGTGTGTAGAGATAAATAGTTAGATAATAGATGAGGCTAAGTAAGGCTATGTAGAGGGGGTGGAGGGGAAGGGTCCCAACATAGGCTGGTATGTTGAGGGGAGAGGAGGGGGCTTCCCCTCGACCTGTGAGGGTCTTGAGGGGGTAGGAGAGCAAGGGACTTAAGATGAGGAGGGAACAGCTGTTTGCGGTTTTTTGTTTTGACAGTGGGATCATTATTTTTCTAGGTGACAGACCTGGTTGTGTTGTGAGCTGCACCAGGGCGGATGTGGTTCTCCCCTTCCCACCCCACTTCCCCCTCAGCTCCCCCCTCGACAGGCGAGAGCCTGTATCTATCACCTATCAATTTCACACACTCACTCCATGGGTCTGGAGGACTGCTTTTTAATGACAGCAATACGGCTCACACACACACACACACAAACACACACACACACACACACACACACACACACAACACACACACACACACACACACACACACACACACACACACACACACACACACACACACACACCCACAACACACACACACACACACACACATGGTGAGACGGAATCTCACCATAGGTACTGAAAGAGTGTGCAGGAACACTTTGCCTGCCACTCTCCACTGAGTATAGTAGGTCACTGGAAACGGGAGACCTACCAGAAATATGGAAGACTGCTAATGTAGTACCAATATACAAAAAGGGTGACAGACAAAAGGCACTGAACTACAGGCCAGTGTCCTTAACTTGTATACCATGCAAGGTGATGGAGAAGATTTTGAGAAAAAACCTAGTAACACATCTGGAGAGAAGAGACTTCGTGACAACCCATCAACATGGGTTCAGGGAGGGTAAATCTTGTCTTACAGGCTTGATAGAAATCTACGATCAGGTGACAAAAATTAGCAAGAAAGAGAAGGATGGCAGACATCATTTTTTTGGACTGTCGAAAGCCTTTGACACAGTACCCCATAAAGGTTGATGCATAAGCTATAGAAACAGGCAGGAGTGACTGGTAGGGCGCTCCATGGATAAGGGAACCTAAGCAATAGGAAGCAGAGAGTTCAGTGAGGGGTGAGACCTCAGAATGGCGTGAAGTCACCAGTGGAGTCCCACAGGGATCTGTACTCGGACCTATCCTGTTTCTGATATATGTAATGATCTCCAGAGGGTATAGACTCATTCCTCTCAATGTTGCTGACGACGCCAAAATTATGAGAAGGATTAAGACAGAGGACAGCTTAAGGCTTCAAGAAGACCTGGACAAGCTGCAGGAATGGTCGAACAAATGGCTGTTAGAGTTTACCCAAGCAAATGTAATGTAATGAAGATAGGGGTAGGAAGCAGNCATACATGGGGGAGAATGGCGTGACTGACGTCAGCAACAGTGAATGGAGCTCACCATACTTCTTGGTGAAGAAGGCGGATGGATCATATCGGTTCTACACCGATTATAGAAAAGTGAATACCATCATTTTGACTGGCTCTCCCCATTCCTAGGATTAGTAACTATCAATCAGATGTGGAATGCAAGGTTTGTCTCGAAAATAGACATGCTAAAAGGATACTATCGGTTAGTGTTGACATATCAAGCTAATAGAATATCTGCGTTTGCGACTGCAGACGGCATCCTTCACTACTAACTGTTACCATTCGGGTTTGAAAAATAGTGGCAGCGTCTTTTAGCATATGATGAATAAGTTGCTAAGAGGAGCAGACAGCTGTGCAGTGCACATAGATGCCATCATCGTATATGCTGACACGTGGGAGGAAAACGTCGGGAGTCTGGAAGAATTGCTCTAGAGGCAGGAGCAGTCCAACCTTACAGTAAAGCTAGACAAGACAGAGCTCGGGAGAGCTAAACTCGAGTACCTTGGATTCGTCGTAGGACAAGGAGAAGTGGCGCCAGTTTGACACTAGGTCGAAGGCATAGAAGACTACCCGGCGCCACAAAACAGGAAAGCGCTTCAAAAGTATCACCCCCTCCCTGTCTGGCCCGTTATGTCGCAGTGAGAGGGCTTGGTGGGCGGCTGCCAGATTGTGACGCTCCATGGGTCAGTCCTCAGTCCTTTTGCAGCCTTATACTCCTGCTTCTGTCTTTACCAATTGTGCATCTTTTCCTTTTCCTCGTGTTTCATTTTTCTCCCACCTCTTCTCCTTTCAAATTGTCATTTCCCGCCGACCTTTTGCCTGTTTTGATCATTCTTTCGGCCTTCTTTTGTTTTGACGGCCGGATGTTTGAGGAGGCATACTCTTGCACCCGTAGAACTGTAGTACCCAACGTCTCAAGCGAGGGGGGACCCTTTTATTATCAATCCTCCTTTCGTCACTGAACCCAATCTCGACGGACTGACGGTTTTTAAGGTGGCGTTTATCAGGCGTATACTCACGACGCAGCCCTGGGGGGCGCCGGCAAGATCGGCAATAAGTCTCTTGTTGGGTGTTCTGCCTCTAATTGTGGCTCCGTGGTGGGTGCGGGGGCACATTCGTGAATGAAAGTTTTACCTCTCGTTTTCATGTCGATAAATACCGTTCCTCTTATGACTTTTTAGGCTCGTGGGGTGGGCGACCAAGCCCATGAGTTGGACTGTGTTGGATGACCGGGCTTTGTAGCCCCCACTACATTGTGCGCAGACTTAGCTCCTCCTTTGACCCTCCTGACTACTCCCCCGGCTCCCCTCCCTCCTCTGTGGTTGGGTCGAGCCATACGCCCCCAGCGGTGACCATCTCGTCGCCTGGTGCGGCGCAGTCTCTCATTGCGACTACTGCACCTTTTAACCCCTCTCTCTTGGGGGTTCTCAATGCCATCTCCGCAATGGCCGCACTCGCACGATCTCTTCCCATACTAATACGTACCAAGCCCTGTATGGTCCTGCTTCGTGGGCTAAATACTTTGATCTCCTCCCTCCGGATTCTACACCTCCTAACGATTTCTCACTCCATAAACACCTTGTTGATTCGATGGATGCCTCTGTTCCTTTTAATCCTACCCGTTTAGGTACACGTATCGTCGCTGCTCCTTCACTGGATGCAGCTACCCACTTAACCGCATTGTCCTGCATTGGGGAGACCCCTGTTCAGGTCTCCCAAAACGCTCGGTTAAATGCCAGTGTTGGCACTGTTCTCCTCCCGCACCATGTTGCAACTGGTGTTAGGGACCTAAAACACTGTCATGAGGATATTAAACATATCCTCAAAGACCAAGGCCATCCTGTCCTCAAGGTAGACATGTTCACTCGACCCCCTCGTGGTCGTCGCCGTCAGCCCCTTCGAGTTGTGAAAATCACCTTTGATAGTAGGACTCTTCCGCCCTCTATAATTCTTGCTGGTGCCAGATGCTCCGTTCAGTAGTACATTCCCTCTCCTAGACTTTGCAATAAGTGCTGGAAGTACGGGCATGGTGTCCTCAAATGCTTAAGTACTGTGTATCTATATCCCATGTGTGGGGCCGATGATCACTATTATGATGGTGTAGGTGTTGTTCTTGTCCCTTCTGGACAACCCACCATAAACCGAGGTTGTAGGTCGAGTGCGTGCGTCTCTACCGTATAACCTACCAAAATCTGTAGAATGCTTATACTTTGATCAGGAGATCACCCTGTACGCTTCCTGCTCTTGGAAAGGGGCTCAACGTCACTCAATCAGGGGGTGCGGCTCCAACACCAGCCTCATTGTCACGTTTACACACCCAAATTGAGCCGCTGTGACTCGCCACTCTCTCGATATTTGGTATGACCTCCTCAATCCCCCTTTATTGGATTGTAATTCTAAACCACCCTATCCACGGCTGTGGTTCTTTCTCTCTGTCTCTCTGTTTTTCTACTTTCTGGGAAGCCTCACTAGGACAAGGGCAAACACCCGCTGGTAATAAACATTTAATATACAGAAAACATATACAAATACACACAAAGCACAATAATAGCTCTAACACTCTATGCTATTGTAATCAGGTTGCATCCAATCCCATCAGGACTCTACTAGCTGCTTATCTCAAGTGGTAGCCCAACTCCTGGCTCGCCACTTATGCTATCAACATCACTGCGTGGGTTAAATCTTGCAATATAATGAGGCACTATCAACCCTAGAGCATATGTAAATATACACAAAGAAATACAGCCCACAGCTGTAACACTATGAACATTAATATAAATGTTCCTTGATACAAAAATGGTCAGTCACCCACCTTCCAGTGCGTCTTGCATGCCAATGACACTCAAACACTCTATCAACTCTCCATAAGTAATCACTGAGAACCTCTTTCCTACAAACAGGGGCTCTCCTCCCTGGACATCTTCAGGTCCTCTTAGAATTCTCTACCAGGGTCCTTCGCAGATCTTCCGGCTGCTACACCATGAAGTCTTCCTTAACAGCAATGGTGCTTCACCACTGGAATCACAGAAGCACGTAAATCTTCACTTCACTGCTCCTCTTCTCACAGCTTGAGATCCACCTCCTCACTATGGGGCTCTGTTCTTCCACAGGGTTCAATATCCACTCCTACGGCCTTGAAGTTCCACTCATTAACATCTCCTCTGGCCTCAAATTACTCCCATCAACTCCTTCCTCGGACAAACCACAAAATTGTCTCTTGCAAGGGCGCTCACTCGATGATGCTTGACCCGGGTGCTTCCATAGCTGCCCACGAAAATGTTTCTAGGCGGCTTCACCACTCTACCTGTCGTCTAGGAGTTGAGCCCACAACGTTTTCAGAATCATTCCACAGCTGAAACGTCTGCACACTTACTTCCTCTTGAAGGAATATTAACTAGGGGGGGTTCTTCTCTAACAGGAGCGCAACGGAACGCAACGTCCCCTTACGACTTATGGTGCTTAAGTGAGTTTAACGTCCTCGGAAACGACCCTCACACCCCCAGCAAACTCTCGACATCTTATGACGAGTCATATAGTAATATCCTTATTCACTGCCTATACTTGCAAATTATTTGCCAAATTCAATCGAGCGTTTACTATATGAATACCTAGGTCTATATCTCCTTAACCTCTCAATTGGGTCAGGCCTGGCAGAATAACTCTCAAGAGGAGACTCGTTTCTCCTGGAGCATGAAATCATAACATCACTCACTTCCTTATTTAATATACTGAACTCTAAGTCCGAGTGCACTTCTCCCCAGGCTCGCTGCCTCAAATGCGGTGAGGCCCACCCTACCTTCTCCCTCTCGTGTATACACTACAAACTTGAGGAAGCCGTCCTCATCTTGAAACACCTGGTTCGTCTGCCTTTTCCTGAAGCGAGACGCCAAGTTCGCCATCTCACCCCTTTCGCTGGCGTACCCTATACTCGCATGTTGCGTTCTACCTCTCCTCGTCCTTCCCACCTTACTCAGTCTCACAACCGTTTACAGATCTTAGACCTGGACACGCCCACCACCTCATCCTGTTCCTTTACGTTCTGTCCCGAAGGGGGCCCCCCTCCTGGTTCTCCATCTGAAGTTTCCCCCCCCCTTCCTACCCAGTCTGCCATGTCTCCTGTGTCTTCTTTCCCTTCTTTTGCCAATCCTCCTTCCCATCCCTCTTCCCAGTCTCTTGGCCCTCCACGCCGCCTGTCTGTCTAGTCTGATGTCCATCACCCTCTCTGGAATCTTCATGTTGTTCACTCCCGTTTATCTTATGTTGAGACAATTCAGTCTGTCGCCCAGTACGTTGTTGCTGGAACACCTGTCTCTTTGAGTCACAAACGTAAGCCCTGCTCCTCTCCTTCGTCCTTCCCGGCAGGTAAGAAGGCATCGTTTTCTTCTTCATCCCCCTACTTCTGACTCTCTCGCTCCGTCCCCTTCCATTTCGGTGGTCGGGCCCTCTGTCCCAGTTATGGAGGTTTCTTTAGCCCCTGATTCCCTCTCAGCTACTGCCCTTGCTGAGGTGCACTCTCCGGTTTCTCTGCCCCCCCCCCTCCTGCTGTCCTTGACCTCTCCTCTCGGTTGTCTCCTCCTCCGGACCCTACCCGTCCGCCTCTGGTCTGTCCTCCCTCTCCCTTCACTTAATCCTTACTCAGTTTACCCATGCCACTTAACCCTGATTTTACTGACCCTGATCCTGATCCTGATCCTGAGCTTATTTGATATACTGTGTTCTTCTTTACCTTTGTTTCTTCATTGTTCTCTGTTGCTGTCCTTTCTCTTTTTGATAATATCTATTCTTCAATGGAATTTTCATGAAATTTATTCCAACTTCCATGAACTGCAACTTCTGATTACACAGTTTTCACCACTTTGTGTTTGTCTCCAGGAACCGATGCTTGGTGCTCGTCCTGGTCACTTTCGTGGTTATTCCTTTCTTTCTCCCCCCCCCCCCAGCTCTTGCTGGGGCCCATAACTCTACTTCTCTCTTGATTCGTACTGATATTCCCTTCGTCCCCCTGCTGTTTCCATCGCCTATCCGTTGTTCTGCTGCCCATGTTTTTGTGAGTAAATAGTGTACAGTCTGTTCCATTTATCTCCCCCCCCCCCAATGTCATGCTTTCCTTCCTGATCTTAAGCACCTCCTGGACTCCTTGCCAGAGCCAGTGCTCCTGTTGGGTGATTTCAACTGTCGACATACCCTCTGGGGTGATGTTCAAACAAACACCCGAGGCCGCTTTCTCGAACCGTTCATCGTCTCTTCTTCCCTGTCTCTTCTGAATTCTGGTGAGCGCACCCATGTAGACTCTCGAACTCGCACCCTTTCCTGTCTTGATCTTTTCTCTCCTCGTCGTCCCTTTACTTAGTTCTCAAGTGGCGGGTTCTTGATGACCTCCATAACAGTGACCATTTCCCCATCCTTATTTCCGTTTTTCTCTTTCCATCCTCCCCTCTCCTTCCCTAGGTGGCAGTTTGCCAAAGCTGACTGGAACCTATTCACCCTCCGTGCTACACTCACTGACCTCTCCTCTCTGCACTTTCCTCGCGCCCTCCTCCTTTTTCATGACACCATCTTCGATGCTGCCCTCCGCTATATTCCTCGCTCTACCTCCCGAGGCACGCGGAAGTGCGTTCCCTGGTGGAATACGGACTGTGCTCGGGCTGTCCGCTGTAATCGTGCAGCCTGGAAGAAACACCGATGCCAACAGACGACAGACGAAGGTGTACCCCCAAGGTAGTGTTCTGAGCACTACTCTTTTTCTGGTTGCCTCCTCCCTCCCTTCTGGCATCCTCTCCGCTCTTTATGTAGACGATCTTACTTTTGCTCTCGATGTGATGATTCGCCTCTCCTGCAACGGCGGCTTCAACTTGCGATTGAAGGTGGTCGTCTTGGGCCACCAATCATGGCTTCACGTTCTCTGCAACTAAGACTTGTGATATGACATTTACTCGAAAGCATGTCATCCTTCGGCCTTTTTTGTCACTTTATGGTCATCCCTTTGTGTACAAAGATTCTGCAAAACTTTTGTGTTAATCATTGACACTCGTTTGTCTTGGTCGCCCCATATCTCTTACCTCAGAGTTAAATGCTCTAAGGCCCTTAACCTACTTAAAGTTTTGTCCCATACTTCCTTGGGAGCGGATAGGCGCACGCTCCACTATTTGCACTTCTCTCTTTTCCTGTCTATCTTGAGGTTATCTTGAGATGATTTCGGGGCTTTAGTGTCCCCGCGGCCCGGTCCTCGACTAGGCCTCCACCCCCAGGAAGCAGCCCGTGACAGCTGACTAACACCCAGGTACCTACTTTACTGCTAGGTAACAGGGGCATAGGGTGAAAGAAACTCTGCCCATTGTTTCTCGCCGGCGCCCGGGATCGAACCCGGGACTACAGGATCACAAGTCCAGTGTGCTGTCCGCTCGGCCGACCGGCTCCCGTCTAAACTCGATTATGGTTGCCCTGCATACTCTTCTGCTTCTCCTTCTATTCATCGCCGTCTTGATCCTTTGCACCATACTGGGGTTGCGCCTCAGCTCTGGTGCCTTTCGTTCAACTCCCGCCCTCAGCTTGTAAGCTGACACTGACTTCGTATCTCTCCAGGACCACCGTGATCGCTACTGTCTTCGCTATTTTGCACGGTCCTTACAGCATCCTCACTCTCGCCTCTGTCGTACTTTGACTTTTACCCCTCCTGTAGTTCCTGTTCCTCTTCACCACCTTCCTCTTGCTGTTCGTTTGTCTTACTTACATGATTTTCTTTCGGTTCGTATTATCAATGTTTCTCCTCGTATTGTTCCGTCGTTGCCCCCATGGTGGGTCCCCCTTCCAAAATTTTGCACTTCTCTGACCTGCATCACTAAAGCTTTAACCCCTCCTACAGTTTTGAAACGCCTTTTCCTTGAGCACTTTTCTTCTCACTCCCACTCCGTTTCCATCTTCACCGATGGGTCTAAGTCTGCTGATGGTGTGGGCTACTATGTGGTTTTTCCTGACCATTATTATATGTGTCGCTTGCCTCCAGAGGCTACCATCTTCACAGCACAATATTATTCTATTCTCTATGGTCTTCGTCTCCTGCTTTCTCGTTGCCAATCCTTCTTTGTGGTGGTAGTTGACTCTCGTAGTGCCCTCATGGATTTGGGGTCCTTTAATCCAATCCACCCGTTGGTCATCGAGATTGAACAGTGGCTGTTTCTTATCTCCAGTATTTAGTCGGTAGAGTTTTGCTGGATTCCAAGCCATGTTGGTGTCTCTTTACATGAATGTGCAGATGCTGCCGCTAAGGAAGCTATCCGCACTTGTCCCATCTCCTGTAAAGGTATTCCTTATTCTGACTTTTAAACAGTTATTCATTCCTCTATCCTTGCCCGTTGGCAGGGCTGTTTGTCTTCTGTTACTGGTAACAAACTGCATACTCTTAAGAGTCGTGTATCCCTGTGGCCTTCCTCCTACCACCGTAACCGGCGATAGGAAACGACTCTGGCTAGGTTACATATTGGCCATGCATGTTGAAATCATGGTCAATTAATGGAGCGCCACCGTGCTTCTTATTGTCCAAATTGCATTGTTCCTCTTACGGTCGTGCACATTCTTGTTGAATGTCCTGACTTCCAGGATGAGCATGTGTCTTGCTTTCCGACCATCCCTCATGGTCAATTGTCCCTCGATAGAATTCTTGGTGAATCAGATACTTTTGATATCGTTCGCCTTATGCGTTTCATTTCTCGTGTTGGCATCCTTGGTGATATTTAGCTCCCTCTGATTACTCCGCATATTTGGTGGTGCAACACAGCCTTCCTGGTTTGGTGCCTTCCATTGATAATTACTTACTGATCGTGGCAGGAAAATATTAGTACTTCATCACTAATAAGTTAATAATGTTATGATATTTCTTCGTACTCTGATCACTTTGGCTTATTGGTACTATAGAAGCAAAATGGTGTAAACATTAGAATGGTACTGCATTCCCACACTAGTGCCACGGTGATAATTAATCACACAGCGATTAATATAAAAAAGAAAATTTGCCAGCATATCAAGCAGATAAATAGCAAAATTTATGTTCTCATTGATGAATCAACAAGCCTGAGCATTAAAACAACCTTGATAGTTTACTTGAAATGTGAATGTGATAAGAAAGGTAATCCGCCATTTCATGTTCTTAGATCTAATTGAACTACCTGATCAGCAACTATTGCTAGGCATCTATTGAGCGTTTCAATTATCATGAGTTTGATGACTTTATATGAAACAGAACCTTGTAGTATTTGCTAGTAATGGAGCAAGTGACATGCTTGTTATCAAATCTGGCGTTGCAACAATTCTCAAGAAACATTACCCTCATATAATAATCTGGAACTGTCTTAAAAACAAACTAGAACTTGTAGTAGATGATTCAGTGAGAGAAGTTCATGCAAATAATAATTTTCAAGCATTTATGGACAAATTGTACTTAGTTTACAGTAGATCACCTCTAAATCAAAAGAAGCTATTTGAATGTGCCTCTCAACTTAAACAACAGATTTTCAAAATAGGCCGTGTTCTGAGCACCTGGTGGGTGGGGTGGCTAGCTCGTTTCGAACAGTTTCAGCAACGTGGAAAAATTCTGAAGCACTTTATTTTCCTATTTGAAAAAAATAGTGAAAGATGAAACAAGATATGGAAGTGATAGAAAAACGTACGAAGGTCTGTTGAAAAAGCTAACTTCAGAACAGTTTCTATTGGATTTAGCTCGTATGTATGACACGTTGCACGAACTTGGTTTACTGTTAGAGTGTCTACAGAAACACACTACTTCGATTGTGTATGCAGACAAACTGATTCAACAGAGCTTAAAGTCATTGTATGGACTTAAAGTAAAACCTGGCACTTGAACTTAAGAAACTGAAAAGGCAATTGAAAAGGGGAAATTTGAAGGGATTACCATAAGAAGCAACAAGAAAATGTCTCCATTAATTTTCAACAGTTTCTTACTAATCTTGTAAACGATTTTCAGTTCCATATGTTCACCATAGCATCCATGAAAGGCTCTCAAACTTCTGAACCTCACAATATGTATAATTTGTGTCCTTGAAAAGTGAGAGTGAAATGTGTGTCCTTGAAAAAGGCAACTGGTCTGATGAAATACCTCCTAATTACAGAGAATCTGAAACATTATTATTCTGTAAGAGGTTTAAACTTTCTTCTTACTCTGCACTAAATGCCTTTAGAGACTATGTGGAGTATCATAAACGCCGCATTTCCCCAAAATTTACACCCATTACAGGAGTTATTTACAGGTTATTTCTATTAGTAGTGCTGAATGTGAGGGAATTCAGTCACATGAACCTGATAATAACAACACACTCAACAATTTTCATAAATGATGTATCAGCACTTATGTTTGTTAAACTAAATGGACTTCCTCTAGTTCGATGGAATCAGAAGCCATATGCCATATGATGGCTGGCGGTATCAAAGATCGGCAGATGACACCAGGACAAGAGTTGGTTCAGACCCCGAAAACATCTCACACCTGACTCTTTGTGGAAACTATTGTGAAACTTCTCGCTGGTTGTATTTTGCGAGCACTAAGTGTTTTAACTTTTTAAATTGATAAATACATGATTGATTTTTTTTATTTGTCTGACAATTATATTTTATGATAATTAGGGAGTACAAACACGAAATACTTAATCGTGTGACATATAGAAAAAGGATAGGAAATGACAGGTTTTTGTCAGGCCCACCAGAGTTCCGGCACCTATAAAATTGGCACTGCATCCTTGGCCCTTCCCGCTTCAAGAGCTATGTGGCTTCATCCTACACATGTGCTAGACGGCCAAGAGAACGTTTCAGTTACTGTGGCCGAAGTTCGAGTTGTGCAATTTTATGATAGTATTTTGTTTTAGTTAAAAATGGGCAGTATAAATTAATTCTTTCCAAAAATGGTGCGTGTCAGGCAGAAGGATAAGGAATTTCTTAAGAAGGGACACATGCCGATAAGGGATAGAATGTGAGACAAGACAGGTGCAGAGCAAGAGGTCTTCAGTTCTCTTCAATCAGCAAAAGACCTGAAGTGACGCTACATGTGGGCAACTCTTTGGAGCCGTTCAGTGGTTAAACAGCCATCAATGTCACGTCAAATGAAGTCAGTAACATCAGTCGAGCGCTGAGGTTACGCCAGTTGGCAGCCCGTCCCAACCCGTCTTTGACTCAAGTACATTACATCCAGCGGTCGACCCCGGCTGCGACCCCACAGACGCATTCATAAATTTTTACATGCTGTTCATTCAAAACGGGAGTTTTCTTAAATATAAATTAATATTATAATATATTAGAATATTGTGCATATATAGGCATAGGTTAGGTTAAGTTAGATGTTTGGGTTCTGTTGGCGATTACTTGTATTTGTAGTACGTGGATGAAACATTTACAGCATTGTTGCTCGAACAAAATTCGTCAGTAAAGAACTTGTTCCAAAAGTGTTCGAACAAAATCAGTTATGAGTCGTGTGTAAACTGTTTTTCATTCATAAACAGGGGGTTTGGCGGGTGCATGGAATCACTTTTGGGTCTTTGTTGGAGGACGGGCTGGCCCGTCCTTAAACATAAGTTCATTCCTTGCATCTGTCAAACCCCCTGTTTATGAATGAAAAATTGTTTACACAAGCCTCACAACTGATTTCGTTCGAACACTTCCAGAACAAGTTCTTCACTGACGAATTTTGTTCGAAACACAACGCCGTAAATGCTTCTCCCACGTACTACAAATACAAATAAACGCCAACAGAACCTAAAAACCTAACCTAATCTATCCTATGCCTATATATGCACATGCCAATATATAATAATATTAATTTATAGTTGAGAAAACTCATTTTTTGAATGACCAGCATATAAAAATTTATGAAAGGGTCTGTGGGGTCGACCGCTTGATGTAATGGACTTGAGTTGAGGACGGATTGAGCGGTTGACACCACAGACGCATTCGTAATATATTACATGCTGTTCATTAAAAATGGAAATTTTCTCATACATAAATTAATGTTATAATATATTATAATATT
>WNGS01043293.1:5166-27983 GCA_020271785.1 Procambarus virginalis
TTCGACGGTCCTAAACCGTCTCCTCCATAGAATAAGAACCATGCTATCCCCCCCAGATATGGCTTCATGCATGGAAGGAGTGTGCATCATTGCATCACCACCTTTCTTACCCTGCACACTGAAAAGTCATAGACCACCTTCCTAGATCTCAAGTCTGCCTTTGATATTGCAAATAGACATGTTATCTTGAGTGAGCTTGCAAGAATGAATATTGGTGGTCGGCTTCTTTCTACAAGCCACCAATATTTACTTACTCAGGGTTTACTTATCCAACAGGAAGTCATCTGTATTTCCAGGGGCATAGGAGTGTAACAAGAGACTTTGAACTAGGTACCCCGCAGGGAGGTGTCCTCAGTCCTACCTTATTTATATCTTAATAAACACGCTGTTCACTCTGTACCGAGCAACCCAACGTCACATCATTAGCTATGCTGATGATATAATGATACACACCACTGGGTATGCTAAACACGCAGAACACTCTTAACTCTGTATTAGACTCATGTCAGGACCTATGTTTAATTATCTCAGCAGAGAAAACAAGATACTAAATCGGCGCCCACCCAGGCAGGGAGGAGCTGTTCGCAAGATGCAACTGTCTGATGGCTCCCGCTTTACTATGTAAACAGATTCAATACCTTGACCTTGAGGTGCCACTGTAAGGTCCTGTTGTATTCAGACTGTCGTCAGTATAAAGAGAGGTTCCGAGCTCTCAAGGCTGTTGCAGGTTATCACTCAGGCTATGGTGCCAATGTCAGAATTGTCAAAATGATGTTCCTTGCATACATCAGATCTTTAGTGTGATTATGATGCACCTCTTCTTGTTTTGATGCCTGAAAGAAAGCTTGAGGGCTTGAAAATTGCAGAACGAAGCCTTGAGGATAATCCTTGGGTGCCCTTGTACCGCAAAGATACTTAATATGATAAAGGAACTTAACATTCCGAGCGTTGTTGATCGTGTTATTGAAATTACCTGTCAAATTGGTATAAAAATGCTTAGCTAACCCTTGCACAGAAGCCCTCCAGAATTTCTTTATTGAAGATCAGCATTGTTCCAAATGGATAGCAAAAACTGGAACTCACCTCAGAATGTATCAGGTTCATCATTTGTACCAAAAGAAACAACAACGGCACTTTCCTGCACCGTGGGAGTTTTTTCTGGTAGCAGATTATTTTGAATGAAATTTAATAAATAAATAAACACCCTTCCAGTTTTAATACCCTCCCTTTCCACCCAAGAAGCAAATTAGAGATCAGCCAAGCTTCAGCTTGAGGCAAAGCTCAACGCCTTAAGCATATTGATTCTGTGTCAACAAGCATTCTCTCTCTCAAATCATATACACTGATGGTTCCCTACACCGCACCACGGGTGCAGCTGGAAGTGCAGTTGTTCTGACAATGGGCGATGGCTTGTACTTTGAGTGGGGAGTCCGTATAAACAACTGGGCCTCTACCCTTCAGACCGAACTATTTGCCTTGCTCCTTGCACTCAAATGTGTACATGTCTCCAACTTGATACATTAATTGTAAGTGACTCCTTATCATCCTAAATGCTCTCAACTCTCTAAGACATAACTGTAACATGCTCGTGTTCGAAGCTAGACACAAATACAACAAAATTATTAAGGATGGTAAGAGTCCATTTCATGTGGTCTCCATACATGTTGGCCTCCGAATGCATGATAGAGCTGATAAGTTAGCCAAAGAATCTGCCTTTAAAGGAGAAGTTGAGTGTAACCTTGGATTGTCAATGAGCAATCTGAGAGCAGCAGTACACCGAGAACTTCAACAAGATCTTGTAGATCTGAGGCAAAGTGAAATTGACACCAGTAATTCCATCTATCATCATACTATCATGCAAGAGGAGCCACACATCTATGGATCATCCAATAAAATCAGCAGACTTCTAGATGTTAACTACTGCTCGGCTTAGACTCGGTTACAAGTATCTCTGGGAATTATCATTATATGCTGATGTAGACCTGATCAAATGTAAACTGTGTCAACAAATTATTCGCACACCCTCCGTCACTATGTGATGGAGTGCGAAAATATACGTGAATTTAGAGACAATTCTATAACCAATGTTCCAGCGATGTGTAAATATTTCATTCAAAATAATCTGCTACCAGAAATTTTAGCCAATTATCCCCAGTTTGCAAACTGTAGGTAGTAATTAAGTGATTGTAACCTATCCACCGCTGCCCACTGGATGGGGGGCGGTGTGCAGGACAAACATATCAATGTGACACTAGCTCTTCACATATGTCAGTTGCTTAATTTAGAAACTGTACTTGTGGTCGATCTCGAACCCATTGTTGATGTGACGACTTATATTGAATTTTGTAACTAGCTCATCAAGACTATAACTTGCTTAGCTAAATGAATTGTGGGGTTCAATCCCTGAGCCCATTATGTGCCTCTGTAACCCTTTCCACTACCGCCCACAAAATGGGAATGGGGTGCATAATAAATGAACTAAACTAAAACTTTGTATCAAAGCTTTTCAAGATCAGTTTTTACAAGAATTTGTAAAACTTGTTAGAAATAAAAAAAAACATTATGAAAGTAAAAAGAATCTATGAAGTTCGCATAACAGTGCAAGCAAAGACAAATCATAATTTTTTCCAATTATATCTAACAAAGATTAGGAATAAGAATGATAAATTAAAATAGTAAACTTAATAATTTTTCTCCGTATTTACTAAATAAAACCTTAACATTTCGCCTTCAGCTGAACATTATTTATGGTAAGGTTGAGAACAGGTTACCTAGTTTAGTAGTTACCAGGGGAGGTAGTAAATATATTACTATAAATGGAATAGTTATAAAGCAAAATCATTAAGATATTTTATAAATAAAAAGAAATTGTATATTTATTTATGTACAAGACCAAAGTTGGTTGTTGGTTGGTTTAGTAGGTTTAATGTTTATTCCATATAATTAAGTTACAGCGAGGCCAGGGGTAGAGAGCTGAGCGAGGCCGAGGGGGGGGGAGGGTTAAAGTGCTTGAGCGAGGCCGAGGGTAGAGAGCTTGAGTGTGGCCGGCGGTAGAGAGCATGAGCAAGGCCGAGGGGGGGGGGATTAGAGTGCTTGATTGTGATCGAGGGTAGAGATCTTGAGTGTGACCGGGGGAAGAGAGCTGATCTTTACTACCAAGAAGCGGTTGATCTTCACCACCAAAGAAGAGGTTGATCTTCACCACCAAAGAAGCGGCTAAGCTTGCTACCAAACAAGGAACCAACTTCTTTGGCACAAAGGTCCCCTCTACTGAGTCAAGAAGGAAAGTTCTACAAGATAGAACAGTGCTTCAAGTGAAACGAGCTCTTGCACTAATAAGTGTCAACATCCCGTCCAGAAGTGCAGCATTTGTGCCAAAGACCATCATCACTCAATCTGCAAGTAAGAAACTTCGCGATTCCCACCACTTCCCTCGCAGACAAGAAATCATCAAGAAACAGGCCAACTCCAAAAAGAACAATGTCGTGTCATGAAGTCCCACAGCATCATTGGCGAGTAGAACTTTCCAGAAATTACAGACGGCCTCCTGGCCTACAACAGTTACGTCTAGGAAGAACGTGAAAGTTCATCAATATTCACCAGTGTACTGAGGGGACCCAGTTACAAGCATGACACCATAATATAAATATAAAGATTTATATAATCACTCTGAACAAAAATCACCATAACATTAATCAAATTTTCACTCAGAACAAAAAATCACAATAGCATTAATCAAATATTCACATAGAACAAAAAATCACCACAGCATTAATTAACTGTTTTCCTAGAACAAAAAAATCACAATAACATCAATCAAAGGTTCACCCAGAACCAAAATCATAGTAGCATTAATCAAATGTTCACCCAGATAAAAAATCACAGTAGCATAATCAAATGTTCACCCAGAACAAAATCACAATATCATTAATCAAATGGTCACCTAGAACAAAAATCACAATTGCATTAATCAAATGTTTATCCAGAACAAAAATCACAATAGCCTTATCAAGTCCCTTACTGACACTCGGGCTCCTATCTACTACACTGGGACACTAGGTACTTGCAGGCTAGTAGAGGTCATGAACAAAGTTCGGAGGTGACAGATAATCAATAAGTGAGGAGGTCAAGTATATAAAAGGACTACAAAACTCGCAGGAATCAACCTCACTGAGGACCAAGTCACTCTCCTAAATCTGGGTATAAACTGNGTGTGTTAGCTGGAGCTGTTATTAAAGTGATATTATCTGATCAATATGGAAGGTGTCGTGAAGGAACTAATGAATCTAGTTGGAGCTCTGAGGACAGAGTTAGATTGCCTACGGGAGAGGTACGACATGTGAAACAACATCAGGAAGAAACAAAGGAGGAGATCAATATTAAAAAGACTGTCTTGAAAAGTCATTAAGGACAGGGGTCTTTGTCAAAGCTGCCTACAGATCTTAAGGACATCTAACTCGTTTGCCGTGTTGGAGGACGAGTGCTTTGCAGTTCGTTCGAAAGGGAAAGCAATGACGTGCAGGTCCCTCAAAGTGCTCAGAAAGTAAAGAATCGAATTTTTGTTGTGGAAGATTCCCAGGTGAGGTATTTGGATAGAAACTTTTGTGCCAGGTATAGGGGAACAGGTTATGGGTTTGTTATTCCTGACTGGAATTGGTATATTGTTGGCAACATGAATGATATTATGGCTGGAATTGAAAAAAACCCATTATTTGTATATTGCAAGTGGAAATGATGTTGGACGAGTTAGGAGTGAGGAGCTGATACAGAGGTTTAATACAACCATAGAATTAGTTAGGAGCAGGGGAGGAATCCCGATCACATGTGGCATTCTTCCAAGAAATAGAGTTAGAAATGAATGGTTGACAAATGCACTTGGTGTCAATTACCGGATGGAAAAATATTGCAAATTAAATGCAATATCTTTCATAGATAACTGGGAACACTTCTATGGAAAAAAATTAAATGTATGCTCGGGATGGGGTGCATCTATCGAGGGCTGGGTTGTTGTTGTTGCGAACTCGTTATAACGAGTGGTTGGAGGCGTTGTTTGAGTTTGGGTTTAAACTGTTAGTAGACAGTGTTATGGGAATTGATATGGAAAAATGAGGTAATAAAAGTATGTTTGTTGGGAAAACAAATTGGCAAAAAGATCATGGAAAGAGAAGGGCCTCAAAATAACAATACACTTTGGGTATATTACACTAACAGTAAAAGTCTAAGAAACAAAATAAACGATTTAAATGCTCTTGACTGCTTAGAAAAAAATATATAATATTGCACTTACTGAAACGTGGATGAATGTAGAAAATTGAGAACTATTAGATGAATATCAAATTAATGGACTTACACGATTTCACACAGATAGATATTAGACGAAGAGGGGGAGTAGAGTAGTATTCAAATTTAGGGAAAATTTGAAATGATGTCTCAAAGAGGGAGTCAAGACTGAGCCACACAGTAACTATTTGGATAGATTAAATGAAAAAGCAATTAATCTTATAATAGGAGGTATATACAGGTCACCAAACTTAGACAGGATGGAAGCAAAGCTTCCATCCTGTCTAAGTTTGGGGTGAAAAATCTAGAGCATCTAGATCTAGCTGTATTTGTGTCATTGGTGACTTTAATTTTAGTGGAATAAATTGGTTTAACAGAAAAGGGAATAATGATGCAGAAGATTTTCTAGAATTAATTGACGATTGCTTTCTTATGCAACACATTAAGGAACCAACGCGGGAAAATAATATTTTAGATTTAATGTTAACTAACAGAGAAACACAAATAAATGACATCGAAATAGGGAGTGAGCTAGGGGAACAGTGATCACAAAGAAATCAGATTTAGCATAGAATGGAATAGAACTGTGGAAGAAAATTATGTCAAAGTGCCAGATTTTCGAAAAGGTGATTTTAATAGCCTAAGAAATTTATTGGTCAAATAGACTGGAAAGTCATGGGCATAGAGGGGGGGGGGTGGATTCGGCCGTCATTGAGCGAGACGTGAACCCAGCATTAGGTGACGTAAAAGGAGATTTTGATGTGGATTCTAAATATAACTTTCAAAATATAACTTATAACAAGAATTCGTTCAGCTGGTTAGGAATGTTAAAAAAAGAGATAAGGAGGGCAAAAAGAAACTATGAAGTTCACATAGCAGGGCAAGCAAAGACAGCCTAAAGTTTTTTTTTCATTTATATCGAACAAAGATTAGGGAAAAGATAGGTCCATTGAAAATTGAGACAGCTCAGATAACGGATAATGACGAATAACAGTATTTTTATCAATATTTTACATCTGTATTTACTAAAGAGGAACTTAATAATATGCCTTCAGCCAAACAAGTCTATGTGGGTGGGGACGAAGACAGGTTGATTAGTTTAGCAGTTAACAGGGAGGATGTAATTAAACAAATAGTAAAACTCAAACCAAACAATTCCCCAAGGCCGGACGAAGAGTTTGACAAGGGTGCTTAAAGAATGCAAAGAGGACCTTTGCCAGCCACTCTCTACCATATTTAATAAATCAATAGAGTCAGCAGAGTGCCAGAGTCATAGAAGGTTGCTAATGTGGTACCAATTTTAAAAAAATGAGATAGATCACTTGCTTCAAACTATCAGCCAATTAGCCTAGCTATTTTTGAAGTTATTTGAATCGATAATTGCAAATACAATTTGTATTTAATCTTGAAAAACAAAATTAATTAATAAATGATTCGCAACATGGTTTTCAAATGACCATTCATGTTTAACAAAATTTCTATCTTTTTATTCCAGCATAGTTGAGGCAGTTGATAGTGGTAAGGATTGTGATGTACTGTACCTTGACATTAGCAAAGCTTTCTATAGTGCCACATGAAAGACTGGTTAAAAAGATAGAGGCTCATGGTATTGGGGGGGCTATATTAAGTTGGATTAGGGCATGGCTATACCAAAGGAAACAGAGTTAGTATAAATGGGGTTAAGTCAGAGTGGGAAAATGTTGTAAGTGGAGTGCCTCAAGCAAAGGTTCAATTTAAAACTGTTTTGTTTTAAATTTGCCTCAATTTAAAACCAAATGATCAATGTCCTGGGACCTCTGTTGTTTATAATATATATATATAAAAGATTTAGAGTCAGGTTGGAGTAGCTAAATTTGAAAATTTGCCGATGATATAAAAACCTGTTGGGAAATAAACATGGACGAAGACTCACTATCACTTCAAGTCGATCTAAATAGGGTTTTGAAATGGTCAAAAGTTTGGCAGATGCAGTTTAATGTTGATAAATGTAATGTTTTGAAGCCAGGTAATGATAATAGAGTTACAAGATACGAGCTAGATGGTATTGAGATTGCGAAGTCGGATTGCGAAAGGGATCTTGGAGTTACAATTAGTAAGAATTTAAAACCAAACGATCAATGCATGAATGTACGTAATAAGGCAAATAGGATATTGGGATTTATTAATCGAAGCGTTAGTAACAAGACACCTGGTGTTGTTCTTCAGCTGTATCTGGCTATGGATAGGCCCCATTTAGATTATGCAGTTCAGTTTTGGTCGCCATACTATAGAATGGATATTAACTCACTTGAACGTGTTCAGGGTAGGATGACAAGGTTAATTCCCCAAATTAGAAACCTGTCATATGAAGAGAGATTAACAAAGCTTAAATTGCATTCACTGGAAAGTTGAAGAGTTAGGGGGTGATATGATAGAGGTTAACAAGTGGATGAATGGATAACAAAGGGGATATTAAGCGGGTATTAAAAATATCAACACAAGACAGAACACGAAACAATGGGTATAAATTGGATAAGTTTAGATTTAGGAAAGACTTGGGTAAATACTGGTTCAGTAACAGGGTTGTTAATTTGTGGAACCAATTACCGTGTTGTTGTATCAGTTTTTAATTTAGCCACTAGTGTTTGATCGTGTGCCCAGCAATCATTATGATCATATGTATATGTAGGATAGATAATTCATTAAGGCAGTGAGCTGAAATCAGACAATAAAGATAGAGGACCATCCTGGAGGGCGGAGTGATACGTCCATCTCCGGAGGCCTGTGGCTGACTGAGTGAGGGGAGCCTCGTGACAGCGGCGGCAGCCAACGTTGAGCATGGATAAGCCCATACGGGCGAGGACCGTCGCGACGTGTTAAAGTTTAAACAGGATTGAGGATTTTTATTTTCAGTGAATACATTTAATTATGTTTTAGTAGGGAAACATTTTTTTTGGCACGACAATGGAATTGCAGGTTTATTTGGGGAGGAGTCGATTGAAGAACTTCGAGGCCTGGGAAGAAGTTAAGGAGGAAACTCGAGGCTGGAGAAGTGAATGCTGATGTGTGAGAGCACAATACCATCGTGAGGAGTTGGCCTCAAGTAGTAAAGAGAAGTTTCACATGTTTCTGTGGGATCAGTGGTGAAGCATCACTGGTGTTTGATGAGAACTTCATTGTGTAGCAGTTTGGGAGAATTGTAGAAGAGCCTAGTCGACTACTTTGGAGCGCCTAGAGATATACATGGTAGTGAGCCTCTAGGAGAAGAACAGAGGTTCATGGTGATCACACATAATGTATAAAGGTAGTGCGTGAATGCTTATTGGCGTGTAAGGAGTAGTGTAAGGTGTGAGATTGATTTCCTTTTGTGTTGGGTAATATTTCTGCAGATGTTTCTGGTGTTTCAGCCATAGGATGAGGTTTATATACTTTGAGAGCTGATTGTACAACAGTGTTGTGACGACATTACAATCCTCACTTAGTGAGTGAGTAGTAAGTGGTAAGCCAAGAGTTGAGTAGCTACTTGATATGGACGTTTGATGAAGCCAAGATAGGATATTGGTTTGCTACCGCATTGTAGCAGTTTAGAGTGTTGTATGCTAATACTTCATTCTTTTTATGTCATGTTCCGTGTATGATTTTTCGTTTATTAAATGTATATTGTTTGCTGGCTTTTGCTCTTGTCCTCATGAAACATCCTAGAAAGCAGGAGAAGGAGAGTGAGAGAAAGGATCACGGCTGCAGACAGGGTGACAGGAAGTACTAATTCATAGAAGGGGACCTAGGAGATCATTCCAAACAAGGAGAGTTTGGGGAGTCACGGCTGCTCAAGTAGGGTGTGTACACAAAACAACAAAGCCAGTATTGGAGCTGTACCCCTAAATATGTGATGTTGAACTCCTCTCCAAGATTAAGTGGTGTATAGGGTGATCTTCCGAGTAAATTTCAAGCACTCCAGTTTTCATTGTTGGTCGACTGATGGTAGCGGGAGTGTGGCTGCCGAGGTCGGTTGTCTGTTCCGGTTGAGAGTGTTTAGGAGACGTTGTCCACCTGTAATCGAGTTGGTGCAACAACCAGAGCTTCGGTTGGTGCAACAACCAGAGCTCTTTTTGGAGGTTTAAGTTCCATTAGCCCTAACCTTCTCAGGTAAGAACATCTGTTACCAAACCAGTGTTTACCCAGGTCTTTCCGAAATGTAAACATATCCAATTTATACCCATTGTTTCGTGTTCTACCTTGTGTTGATACTTTTAATACCCTATTGATATCCCATTTGTTTTGGCCATTCATCCACTTGAACACCTCTATCATGTCATCCATAATTCCTTGCCTTTCTAGCGATTGTAATTTAAGCTCTGTCAGTGTTTCTTTTTAAGACAAGTTTCTAATTTGAGGGATTAACTTTGTCATTCTACGCTGGACGCATTCTAGTGAATTATCCATTCTATAGTACAATAACTGAACTCCATAATTTAAATGGGGCCTAACTAGAGCAAGATATAGATGAAGAACAACACCAGGTGCCTTATTACTAACGCTTTGGTTAATAAATCCCAGTGTCCTATTTGCCTTATTACGAACATTTATGCTTTGATTTTTTGGTTTTAAATTCTTAATAATCATATCTCCCCAGATACTTTTCACAATCTCAACACCATCTAGCTCGTGTCTTGTAACTCCATCATCATGACTAAACCTTACATTTGTCAGCATTAAACAGCATCTGCCAATCTTTTGACCATTTCAAAACCCTATTTAGATCGTCCTGAAGTGATAGTCATTTTTCATATATATTTCATTCCCAATTTTTGTATCATCAGCAAATTTGCAAATATTGCTGCTCAAACCTGAATCAAATTCATTTATATATTTTATGAATAACAGAGGTCCCAGGACAGAGCCCAAAGGCACTTCACTTACAACATTTTCCCACTCTGACTTAACCCCCATTTATACTTACTCTTTGTTTCCTTTGGTATAGTCATGCTCAAATCCAACTTAATATGTCACCCCTGGTACCATGAGCCTCTGAACGTCGTCGTCCCTTCACCTTCTAGTGCGTGGTCTGGTCAACAGCCTCTATCTTTTTAACTCTTACACTGCTAAGAATATGGGTCTGGAGGAGCGAAAAATATTCGAATTATGTTAAAATTACTCAGGGATGTTAAACAAATCTCCAGCTTATTGGCTTCAGCGTCGTGAAATTTTAAATGAAAATATCTTCAGCAATTTATTTAGACGATATTTAAAAAAAAATAAAGATGAACGTTTTGTTGATAAGGAGAACAGCTCCTATTAACTGGATCTGATGGATAATGCAGTAATAAAGAGATGCAAGCACCTGTGCGAAGCACAAAGAAGAATAATAGTAGTAAGAAGTGTCCGCAAAATGGATATGCAGCTGGTGCCTATACAGCATTGCTGAATAATACAAAATGACACAAATAATAATGAGTAAGTATGTTTTTATGCTCAATTTTGTTATATATATCATATAAATACATTGCCTAATGTTTATATCTGTTACTTTCAGCAATGTACCAACAATTATATTTTTGGGATAATTTTTGTTTTTAATTTTTTTCTTTGTTTATTATTTGTTTTTGTTGTAATCTCTACATCCTGGAGAGTCAATACTCGTCCCTAACTGTATGAAGATAGAATGACCACTCATCAAATAAGTCAGTCACAACTTGCAGATCTTAGGACTTTGAATTTGTTTTGGCATATTTTTTCATGGCTTTCATACTTTATTTTCTTTGTCTCTTTAGGTTGTTTTGATGATTAGGGCTTTTTCACTTATATAAGGTATTCCCTAAATATATCCATAAATCATTATACTTATTATAATTATCCCTATATTTGGTTTTTCGGGGGTTATTTTTTCTTGACTTCATTTCAACACATACTGACCTACAACTGTTACATACTTGTCACGTACGAATACCAAACAATGTTTGTTAAAACATACAAGTAAATTAATGAATTATAACTATCTTGTTCATTGTCAATAACTTCAAATTTTTTTATCTCTAAAACTAGATTTTCGACTTTCAACCGTATAAAAAATCCAGTTCCTGACCAATTCTCACCATTTTTACATATAGTGTGCTCAGCTGTATGTTCTTAGAATCCTATAGAATGGATATCCCATAAATTCTAAACGCTTGGAGTTATAATTTTTTTGTGTACATTTGGCGCATATTTTAAATACCATATTGACGATTTTTTTACAGTAAACAATACTGAAAACCTATATTTTCAACTCAGGAAATTGAAGATCATATGCTATTCTGAGAGCATTGTAACACCGTAAAGGTGTTTAGGTTAGTTATATTTAATATATACGTATAGTTCAGTGAGTCGCAGACAAGGAATTTGAGAGAGGCCAGCTTGCCGGCCTGGATCTCTCACCCTCTAAGTGTTAATGACCACCAAGTTGACCTGAGGTCAGATCATGCGAATCTCACCTGGCTCCCGCTATTCTTATAATTTACGCTTGTAGCCTTCAAACATGCCAACGTTTAAGGAGTGGCTACTAGGTTAGCTACTAGGTTTCCCAATATATACTCGGAGAGCTATCGATTCAGCAGAGGAGACGACGAGAAGAAGGAGGATAAGACAGAAGAACAGCCAAACCAGGGAGGCTGTCAGCCGGCGGGGTGGGACAGTCTCTGTCAACTACAGACCCCTCCCCCCCTCTCTCTCTCTATTCAACGGAACAGAGCATCAGACACTTGGTGAGTTGAACATTGAGGTGACTTAGTCGTGTTTTACAAGTGTTGTGTGATGATCAGGGGCAGTCAGTTGTAGGGTTCTCAGATTCTTGGATGATGACTCACTTTACATATATATATATCTTGAACATTGCTTAAATTATGATACTTAGTATGTGAAATATAATAGAAATTATTCATTAAATGGTCTTTAACTTTGTTCCCTAGAGTTTTGAGTGAGATGAGAAAACCTCAGCGGTTACTGGTTTCATGAGATTAATGAGTACATGTTTAGAGTTGAAACATGGAAATAACATCTTTTGGTACAGACAAGTTCCATTCCTTGTCTTGTATATAAATGATCTAGAATGGATGGTGGCAGCAATTTCTCATTTCTTCTAATTTCTAGCATTTCTTCTTCTACTATCTACTCTCCTTCTCCTACTAATTTATATTTCTACTTCTATCTACTTTTCTACTTCTACCTATCTACCCCTCCTTCTACCTCTTCTACTCACTTCCTACTTACGCATATTTTATCCCCCCCCCGTTACAGCATAATAACACCAAATGAACAATTGGTGATATATATTATTTTTGCAGCCGATTTGAAAATCTGAAATTTTCAATATATATAGTTATAGTTATTTTTTCGGGGTTATTTTTTCTTGACTTCATTTCAACACATACTGACCTACAACAGCTACAACTGTTACTGTTACTAACTAGATTCGCAACACATGTCTAGCTGGCAACATACCAGAGACCATACGGCCTCTCTTTTTTGGCGCTACCCTCTGTGCTCTGAGGAAAAAAGATGGAGGAATCAGACCGATAGCTGTGGGCAATTCACTCCGGCGTCTCGTCGCTAACGCTGCTGCTAGAGCAGTTAGTTAGGCAGCAGCCGACATGCTGAAGCCAAAACAGCTTGGGTTTGGCATTCCCCAAGGGTGTGAGGCAGCGGCTCATGCAGCTAGAGCTTACATTGCCAACATTACGGATGAAAAAGCCCTGATAAAGCTGGACTTCAAAAATGCTTTCAATCTGGTAAGAAGGGATGCAGTACTCAGTGCGGTTCATCGTCTTTTTCCTTCCCTCTACCCGTTTGTAAACTCATGCTACAGCATGAATCTAACTCTGCTTTTTGGGGAACATGAAATCGAATCACAAGAAGGTGTCCAACAGGGTGACCCCTTTGCTCCTTTTCTTTTCTGCCTAGTCATCAAGGAAGTCACCGATAACCTGTCCAGTGAGCTCAACATTTGGTTTTTGGACGATGGTACTCTAGCCGGCTCCCCAGACTCACTCTTGGACGATATAAGAATAATTCAGGAGCAAGGAGCAAGCCTAGGCCTCATCCTGAACCCTTCCAAGTGCGAAATAACCTCCAGCAACCAGCACATAATAGAGCAAATAAAGATTGTTATGCCTGACATTCATACAACCAACCCTGAGGACAGCACACTCCTAGGTGCTCCTCTTGGAAGGAATGCCATCGACGAGGTCCTTGGTAAGAAGATCACTGACCTGAAGAGGATGAACGAAAGGACTGAAGACATCGATGCTCATGATGCATTTTACCTCATCACCAGATGCTTGTCCCTCCCCAGGCTGACCTACCTTCTAAGATGTTCGCCATCTTTCAACAATATTAAATTAGAAGAGTACGACAGCTTGCTGAAATCAACACTAGAAAAAGCCCTCAATCTTTCCCTCAGCGACTCGCAGTGGAAACAGGCCTCCCTTCCTGTCAGACTTGGGGGCCTTGGCGTGCGCACAGCAACACAAATTGCTGTACCAGCGTTCCTGTCCTCTTCAGTGGGTCTGACAACTTGGTGAAGGAAATCCTACCTGAGCACCTACTTCAACAGGCAGGGATACATGATCCCAGCTTCACAGACTGCACAACCAAATGGGTCTCTCTTGCAGGACCAGCATCCCAACCACCGCCTTCTGAAGCCCTTAAGCAATCCAGCTGGGATCGCCCCATTGCCGACCAAGAAGCTGCGACTTTGCTAGAAGCTGCGACAACACCACATGACACTGCCCGACTTAGAGCTGTAGCAGCTCTCCATGCAGGTGATTTCCTATTAGCAACCCCAATGTCAGCAACCGGCACCCGTCTCACACCGCAAGCCCTCCGAATTGCCATGGCTCTCCATCTTGCTGCCCCAATCCACACCGAATACAGGTGTATTTGCGGTGAGGCAGAGGCCGACAGGTACGGACGGCAGGGCCTTCTCTGCCAAAGGACAGGAGGATGGCATGCAAGACACGGCGAGGTCAATTTACATTATTAAGAGAAGCCTTACCACAGCTGGTTGTCCAGCAGAGAGAGAGCCTCGTTACCTAATGTCCCGCAACTCTGATGAGCCTGTCGGTCGCCCAGACGGAATCACGGTGAACCCCTGGAAGAATGGTAGACAGTTGGTGTGGGACTACACTTGCGTTTCAACTTTAGCCAATACCTATGTTGACTTCAGTAGTACTCAAGCAGGAGGAGCTGCCAATCACCGGGAAGCAGCCAAGTCACATAAATACAGAGACCTTGAGCACCACTACAATTTTGCCTCAGAGACACTTGGTGCCTGGGGTAAAAGTGCTGCTAGCTTTTTGAAGGAGTTGGGGTCTAAGCTAATTGAAACAACTAGAGACACTAGAACTGCCAGTTTTCTTTTTCAGCGCCTTAGTGTGGCAATCCAGAGAGGAAATGCTCACTGCATCCATGGTTCCTGCCCGCCATCTGAGGAGCTGGAGAAGCTATTCAACTTGTGATAAGCAGCCTTGTACCCTGCATGTAATCAATATTGTAACTTTTTTTGTGTAATGACATTTTCAAATAAAGTTAGATAAACATACACACATACCAAAAGAATAGGGGTGGTAGGAGAAGAAAATATCAAAGTGTTCAGTGAGGATCCACAAGGTCTTCTCTGAGTACTCTTTATTTTCTTCTCCGAGGCTATGGGTGACACTTGCACCAGAGGTAGTACCCCTTCTAGTTATATATATATTTTTAAATTTTCTTGTTTTCAAGATACGTTGATGATTAGTTAGACAAAGTTGGAGCATTTGCTGAGTAGATTATAATAGAAAATGTTGAAAGTGTTTCAGCAAATTTTACAAACTGAGTGACATGCCATGTCGTATATATATACCTTGCGCAGTTTAAGGGTTTATCAGTCTTTCATGTGGCACTGTATCAAAAGCTTTGCTAAAGTCAAGGTATACAACATCGCAAATCTTACTACTATCAATTGCCTCAAGTATGCTGGAATAAAATGATAGCAATTTTTTTTGTAAATAAACAGACATTTGTAAAACCATATTGTGAATCATTTATTAATTTACATGTTTCAAGACGAAAATGAATGATATTTGCAATTTTCCATTCAAGTAACTTTCCCACAATAGACGTTAAGCTTATTGGCCGATAGTTTGACGCAAGTGATCTATCTCCTTTCTTGAAAATTCGTACCACATTAACAACCTTCCACGACTCTGGCACCCTGCTTGACTCTAGTGATATATTAAATATGGTAGACAATGGCTCGCATAGCTCCTCTTTGCATTCCTTATGCTCCCTTGCAAACACTTCGTCCGGCCTTGGGGATTTGTTTGGCTTGTGTTTCACTATTTGTTTTATTACATCCTCCCTGGTAACTTCTAAACTAGTCAACCTGCCCTCTTCCCCATCCATCACCATGAAGAGAGACCGTCGCTTTACCGTCCAGCCCAAGTGATTGGGAAACATTCCTTATCCCTATCGCCGAAAAGTGAAAGATGGTACCTATGATAACAGTGAAGGTCTGTAACCTAATTATCAAGAAGGTGGTGTTGAAGAGGTTGAGCTCCCCACCCCCACCCCATTACGCAATCATACACACAGACTTCAAATATTTGGGAAAAAAGTGGAAAAAATTACCACCATTTTGTATCTTGGAGCAGTAGCTAAGGGCAAAACACTTAACATAACCCTAAACTGTATCTCATCCCATGTTGGAATCCTATTAATTGAGAAAGCCGATGCAATTGCTGAATTAGGAACTCGCCATCCAGTGCTCCACAAAACCATCCAACCCAGCCTACAAGGATACACAAATAAATGACATCGAAATAGGGATTGTCCTAAAGAATAGTGATCACAAGGAAATCCGATTTTGCATAAAATGGAATAGGAATTATGTTACGCAAGAAAGAATTGTGTTAAGGTCCAGATTTCCGAAAAAAAAATTATTTTACAAAGAAATTTTTGGGGTAGGGTAGATTCGACAGATCACCACATAGGAGTTGGTCTGATCTTGGATGATGTAAACGTCATCTGTGGTTGTTCCGATGGGTGGCCTAACAACGGATTGAGGTTTAGATTGAAAATTTAACTGATTTAAAACTATTCTAAGCAAAACTATGAATGTAGGTTACAAAATAAATTAATTGGATCGAAGAATAATGACACCAAATAGATAACTATAAGTTATCTTGAGATCTTCAGATGATTTTGGGGCTTTTTTAGCGTCCCCGCGGCCGAACAGGCCTCCGCCCCCAGGAAGCAGCCCGTGACAGCTGACTAACACCCAGGTACCTATTTTACTGATAGGTAACAGGGGCATAGGGTGAAAGAAGCTCTGCCCATTGTTTCTCTCAGGCGCCCGGGATCGAACCCGGGACCACAGGATCACAAGTCCAGCGTGCTGTCCGCTCGGCCGACAGGCCCCCCCCCCAAGGTCTAAAGAACTTTTGTGCAAACAGAGCTTTTCTTATATTGATCTTCCGGCCTGCACTCAAGCAGAGCCAACAATCATTCTTGGTGACTACAATACTAGACACAAGGACATTGGTGGCTCTCGCATCAGTAACGGTAATGGGAATCAACTGCTGTCGCTACTAAATAGTCACCAAGATGTGCAGATTGTGGGCGACCTTGAACCCGCGCATATTTGTGGAGGCATTCTAGACCTCTGTGTTGGTTTCAACGTCTCTCACCTCTGGTGCACGTCATCAATTGTAACAGATTTGTTGTCAGATCATCACCCTAGATTGACTACTCTATGTATATGAAATACCATCCTGCCCGGTGGGACTTTCAAACGCAAACGGCTCAGTGTTCCTCCTGCTCGACGTGAAGACTTTGTTGCTCATGTGTCAGAGTGGTACAGCACTTATGATCCCTCCACAGTCCAGACATTTAACGACGGTCTAGTACAGAACATTCAGATGTTTGCTGACCCTTTAGGTCGGCCCCTGCACCATCCAATAGTCGGAACGATGTGAAAGGTAATAAACACCATGCCTATTACAATGACCCCAAACTGCGTACTTTGAAACGCACTGCCAGAAGAGTTAGACTTGCATATAGGGAAACACGTACGCCAGCAATGATCAAGCTCTTTCAGAAAGCCCTAGCCAAGGCGAGGGAGCGCATGACAGAGCTCAGGCAAGATAACTGGGAAACTTTTGTTAACAGTCTCAACTCTCACACCCCCCCTCAGCAAGGCATGGAAGGATATTAAAAGAATTAAAAGCGATAAGATCGGTCAAGTAGCACACCCTCACCCCTCTACACAGAGGGGTGACTTAACACAGTGTTAAGTCTGCAGACACTAACAATGCTCTCTTCGGCCATGTGATGGATTCTAATCATCCCATTGATTGGTCTTCCTCCAAAATAATCTTTCCTGCCTCTACTCTACACTGACGCCGTCTTGTGGAATCGGCTCTAATACACAATGTACCCAACATGAACTTGAGTCCTGGCTTTGTTGCTATGGACTCTTCCCTTTCACAGTATATACTCAAATGCTCTGATCTTTCTAACGAACGTGACCTAACATAAGCCTACTCCTTCCATTTATGTTTCTTTCTCTTTCCTTTTCTTTCTCTCTTCTCCTACGTTCCCTTGCTATCCTCTTCTTATTCCTATCTCCTTCTCATTCAGTGGTTATAATAGGAGCTGCCTCGTATGGGCCAATATGAGTTCTGCAGCTATTATTATTATTACTATCCCCTCTACTACACCTTACTTTGCTCCTCAGCTCTCTACACCTCAAATCTTGCCTATTTATTGCCTGTCTCTACTTCTTCATCACAATCGACTTGAGAATGGTCCAGGACGGACCGAAACGTCGTCGTCCCTTCACCTTCTAGTGTGTGGTCTGGTCAACACCCTCTATACAAAGCAAACGAGTTAGTCTATGTTTGGGCAACCACCTCTAGCTTCAATAAACTTCCCCTAGACACACAGTTCAGATTAAATGTTGGTTACGGAGATCGAGAAAGGCTCATTGACTTCATGCTTCACAAGGAAGATGAATGTAACGTGCCATTTACTGAGTTTGAATTACTCGCGGCCCTAAACAAAGGTAAAGCCACATCCCCCGGTGAAGATGGTATCACTTATGACATTGCATCTACTTCCTTTAGTACCAGGGAATCCCTTGCTTGAGCTGTATAATATGAGCTATGTTACTGGGAAACTTCCTATCTCTTGGACCAACAGTATAATCATTCCAATTCCCAAGCCAAATCAAAAGAATGCTTTCCGCCCAATTTCCCTTACTAGCTGCATTTGCAAAACATTCGAGATCCTAAAAACATTCGACGGTCCTAAACCGTCTCCTCCATAGAATAAGAACCATGCTATCCCCCCCAGATATATGGCTTCATGCATGGAAGGAGTGTGCATCATTGCATCACCACCTTTCTTACCCTGCACACTGAAAAGTCATATACCACCTTCCTAGATCTCAAGTCTGCCTTTGATATTGCAAATAGACATGTTATCTTGAGTGAGCTTGCAAGAATGAATATTGGTGGTCGGCTTCTTTCTAACAAGCCACCAATATTTACTTACTCAGGGTTACTTATCCAACAGGAAGTCATCTGTATTTTTCCAGGGGCATAGGAGTGTAACAAGAGACTTTGAACTAGGTACCCCGCAGGGAGGTGTCCTCAGTCCTACCTTATTTAATATCTTAATAAACACGCTGTTCAACTCTGTACCGAGCAAACCCAACGTCAACATCATTAGCTATGCTGATGATATAATGATACACACCACTGGGTATGCTAACACGCAGAACACTCTTAACTCTGTATTAGACTCATGTCAGGACCTAGGTTTAATTATCTCAGCAGAGAAAACAAAGATACTAAATCGGCGCCCACCCAGGCAGGGAGGAGCTGTTCGCAAGATGCAACTGTCTGATGGCTCCCAGCTTTACTATGTAAACAGATTCAAATACCTTGACCTTGAGGTGCCACTGTAAGGTCCTGTTGTATTCAGACTGTCGTCAGTATAAAGAGAGGTTCCGAGCTCTCAAGGCTGTTGCAGGTTATCACTCAGGCTATGGTGCCAATGTCAGAATTGTCAAAATGATGTTCCTTGCATACATCAGATCTTTAGTGGATTATGATGCACCTCTGCTTGTTTTGATGCCTGAAAGAAAGCTTGGAGGGCTTGAAAAATTGCAGAACGAAGCCTTGAGGATAATCCTTGGGTGCCCTTGTACCGCAAAGATACTTAATATGATAAAGGAACTTAACATTCCGAGCGTTGTTGATCGTGTTATTGAAATTACCTGTCAAATTGGTATAAAAATGCTTAGGCTAACCCTTGCACAGAAGCCCTCCAGAATTTCTTTATTGAAGATCAGCATTGTTCCAAATGGATAGCAAAAACTGGAACTCACCTCAGAATGTATCAGGTTCATCATTTGTACCAAAAGAAACAACAACGGCACTTTCCTGCACCGTGGGAGTTTTTTCTGGTAGCAGATTATTTTGAATGAAATATTTAATAAATAAATAAACACCCTTTCCAGTTTTAATCCCTCCCTTTCCACCCAAGAAGCAAATTAGAGATCAGCCCAAGCTTCGGCTTGAGGCAAAGCTCAACGCCTTAAGCCATATTGATGCTGTGTCAACAGAGCATTCTCTCTCTCAAATCATATACACTGATGGTTCCCTACACCGCACCACGGGTGCAGCTGGAAGTGCAGTTGTTCTGACAATGGGCGATGGCTTGTACTTTGAGTGGGGAGTCCGTATAAACAACTGGGCCTCTACCCTTCAGACCGAACTATTTGCCTTGCTCCTTGCACTCAAATGTGTACATGTCTCCAAACTTGATACATTAATTGTAAGTGACTCCTTATCATCCTTAAATGCTCTCAACTCTCTAAGACATAACTGTAACATGCTCGTGTTCGAAGCTAGACACAAATACAACAAAATTATTAAGGATGGTAAGAGTCCATTTCATGTGGTCTCCATCTCATGTTGGCCTCCGAATGCATGATAGAGCTGATAAGTTAGCCAAAGAATCTGCCTTTAAAGGAGACGTTGAGTGTAACCTTGGATTGTCAATGAGCAATCTGAGAGCAGCAGTACACCGAGAACTTCAACAAGATCTTGTAGATCTGAGGCAAAGTGAAATTGACACCAGTAATTCCATCTATCATCATACTATCATGCAAGAGGAGCCACACATCTATGGATCATCCAATAAAATCAGCAGACTTCTAGATGTTACTACTGCTCGGCTTAGACTCGGTTACAAGTATCTCTGGGAATTATCATTATATGCTGATGTAGACCTGATCAAATGTAAACTGTGTCAACAAAATTATTCGCACACCCTCCGTCACTATGTGATGGAGTGCGAAAATATACGTGAATTTAGAGACAATTCTATAACCAATGTTCCAGCGATGTGTAAATATTTCATTCAAAATAATCTGCTACCAGAAATTTTAGCCAATTATCCCCAGTTTGCAAACTGTAGGTAGTAATTAAGTGATTGTAACCTATCCACCGCTGCCCACTGGATGGGGGGCGGTGTGCAGGACAAACATATCAATTGTGACACTAGCTCTTCACATATGTCAGTTGCTTAATTTAGAAACTGTACTTGTGGTCGATCTCGAACCCATTGTTGATGTGACGACTTATATTGAATTTTGTAACTAGCTCATCAAGACTATAACTTGCTTAGCTAAATGAATTGTGGGGTTCAATCCCTGAGCCCATTATGTGCCTCTGTAACCCTTTCCACTACCGCCCACAAAATGGGAATGGGGTGCATAATAAATGAACTAAACTAAAACTTTGTATCAAAGCTTTTCAAGATCAGTTTTTACAAGAATTTGTAAAACTTGTTAGAAATAAAAAAAAAACATTATGAAAGTAAAAAGAATCTATGAAGTTCGCATAACAGTGCAAGCAAAGACAAATCATAATTTTTTCCAATTATATCTAACAAAGATTAGGAATAAGAATAATAAATTAAAATAGTAAACTTAATAATTTTTCTCCGTATTTACTAAATAAAACCTTAACATTTCGCCTTCAGCTGAACAATTATTTATTGGTAAGGTTGAGAACAGGTTACCTAGTTTAGTAGTTACCAGGGGAGGTAGTAAATATAATTACTATAAATGGAATAGTTATAGGAAAGCAAAATCATTAAGATATTTTATAAATAAAAAGAAATTGTAATATTTATTTATGTACAAGACCAAAGTTGGTTGGTTGGTTGGTTTAGTAGGTTTAATGTTTATTCCATATAATTAAGTTACAGCGAGGCCAGGGGTAGAGAGCTGAGCGAGGCCGAGGGGGGGGGAGGGTTAAAGTGCTTGAGCGAGGCCGAGGGTAGAGAGCTTGAGTGTGGCCGGCGGTAGAGAGCATGAGCAAGGCCGAGGGGGGGGGGGATTAGAGTGCTTGATTGTGATCGAGGGTAGAGATCTTGAGTGTGACCGGGGGAAGAGAGCTGATCTTTACTACCAAAGAAGCGGTTGATCTTCACCACCAAAGAAGAGGTTGATCTTCACCACCAAAGAAGCGGCTAAGCTTGCTACCAAACAAGGAACCAACTTCTTTGGCACAAAGGTCCCCTCTACTGAGTCAAGAAGGAAAGTTTCTACAAGATAGAACAGTGCTTCAAGTGAAACGAGCTCTTGCACTAATAAGTGTCAACATCCCGTCCAGAAGTGCAGCATTTGTGCCAAAGACCATCATCACTCAATCTGCAAGTAAGAAACTTCGCGATTCCCACCACTTCCCTCGCAGACAAGAAATCATCAAGAAACAGGCCAACTCCAAAAAGAACAATGTCATGTCATGAAGTCCCCACAGCATCATTGGCGAGTAGAACTTTCCAGAAATTACAGACGGCCTCCTGGCCTACAACAGTTACGTCTAGGAAGAAACGTGAAAGTTCATCAATATTCACCAGTGTACTGAGGGACCCAGTTACAAGCATGACACCATAATATAAATATAAAGATTTATATAATCACTCTGAACAAAAATCACCATAACATTAATCAAATTTTCACTCAGAACAAAAAATCACAATAGCATTAATCAAATATTCACATAGAACAAAAAATCACCACAGCATTAATTAACTGTTTTCCTAGAACAAAAAAATCACAATAACATCAATCAAAGGTTCACCCAGAACCAAAATCATAGTAGCATTAATCAAATGTTCACCCAGATAAAAAATCACAGTAGCATTAATCAAATGTTCACCCAGAACAAAAATCACAATATCATTAATCAAATGGTCACCTAGAACAAAAATCACAATTGCATTAATCAAATGTTTATCCAGAACAAAAATCACAATAGCCTTAATCAAGTCCCTTACTGACACTCGGGCTCCTATCTACTACACTGGGACACTAGGTACTTGCAGGCTAGTAGGTCATGAACAAAGTTCGGAGGTGACAGATAATCAATAAGTGAGGGAGGAGTCAAGTATATAAAAGGACATACAAAACCTCGCAGGAATCAACCTCACTGAGGACCAAGTCACTCTCCTAAATCTGGGTATAAACT
>WNGS01043293.1:47489-61441 GCA_020271785.1 Procambarus virginalis
AGTTTTCTGTTATATATATATATATATATATATATATATATATATATATATATATATATATATATATATATATATATATATATATATATATATATTATATATATATATATATATATATATTAGGTATATTTATAAGATTTTTGGTAGCAGTCTTCCTGTAGACATATGTTATTAAATATGACCGAAAAAGTAAGATTAATAATTCTAACACGAATTTTCTCAATTTTCCTTATGTTCTTTTAATGCACTTCTTTCAACGAGTTTGCAACAGCAACAACCCCAGCTCTCGATAGATGCACCCCATCCCGAGCATACATTTCATATTATAGAATGGATATAAATTCACTTGAACGTGTCCAGCGTAGGATGACTAAGTTAATTCCCCAAATTAGAAATCTTTCATATGAAGAAAGATTAACTAAGCTTAAGTTGCATTCACTGGAAAGGCGAAGAGTTAGGGGTGACATGATAGAGGTTTACAAGTGGATGAATGGACATAACAAAGGGGATATTAATAGGGTATTAAAAGTATCAATACAAGACAGAACACGAAACAATGGGTATAAATTAGAAAAGTTTAAATTTAGGAAAGGCTTGGGTAAATACTGGTTCAGTAACAAGGTTGTTGATTTGTGGAACCAATTGCCGCGTAACATTGTGGAGGTGGGGTCCCTCGATTGTTTCAAGCTTGGGTTGGACATGTATATGAGCGGGATTGGGTGGTTATAAATAGGAGCTGCCTCGTATGGGCCAATAGGCCTTCTGCAGTTGCCTTTGTTCTTATGTTCTAATAGGAGTTGGTCTGATCTTGAAGGAAGATGTGAACGTCATCTGTCATTGTTCCGATGGGGGGCCTAACATCGGATTGAGATATAGATTCGAAACTTTACTGATATATAACTATTCTATGCGAAACTAGGAATATAGGATACAATATAAATTAAAAAGATCGAATAATTGTGACACCAAATAAATAACTCTAGGTCTAAAGAACTTTTAAGCAAAAGAAAGCTTTTCTTTGTATCAAACCTCCAGCACGACTCTTGAGGATATGTTAATTTGATTCATCACGCAATTGTGATTTCTGTGTGTATTGAAGTAAGGACGAAGAGGTAGAAGATTTGGTTAACTGAGCCCGCTTGCATGGGGAAATTGTGTAAAATTTGACTTGAGAATGGTCCAGGACGGACCGAAACGTCGTCGTCCCTTCAACTTCTAGTGTGTGGTCTGGTCAACAAATTGTGTAAAACCCCGGTCTGTGCTTCGGAGAAGCTGCGGGAGACTTGTTAGAGCAGTATCACTCCAGGCTGCTATTCTTTTACTATGCCTTGCCGCAGTCGACTAAGCGTCTGGGATCATCTCGGACGTAGGTTCGAACCCTCAGCACAGCCCTTGCGGATTTGTTCAATTGAAATATCACGCTATTGTGATTTCTGTGCCGTATATTTCTATTGCGATAGAGATGTACAAGTGGATGAATGGACATAGGGAATATTAATAGGGCATTAAAAGTGTCAAAGCAAGACAGAACACGAAAGAATGGGTATAAGTTGGATAATTTAGATTTAGGAAAGACCTGGGTAAATATTGGTTCGGTAACATAGTTGTTTTATATTTGGTACCCTTTTCCACCAAACATAACAAAAGTTGGATCCCTTGATTGTTTCAAACGAACTTTAACATATGCAGGCGAAGAGTCACAATAACGTGGCTGAAGTATGTTGACCAGACCACACACTAGAAGTTGAAGGGACGACGACGTTTCGGTCCGTCCTGGACCATTCTCAAGCGACTTGAGAATGGTCCAGGACGGACCGAAACGTCGTCGTCCCTTCAACTTCTAGTGTGTGGTCTGGTCAACAACTTTAACATATATATAAATTAGATTGGGTGGATATAAATTGGATCTTCGTCGTACGGGACAATAGGCCTCCTGCAGTTTCCTTCATGGAAACGAGACGTTGTTGTTGGTGTTTTAGATTTAGCTACTCAGAACGAAGTGACCATGTAGCACGGGCTATAGTGAGCCCGTAATTGAGTTCGGTTATTCATGATAACCTTATTACTGTGATATTTGGGTCTAAGTCTAAAATGGAGGTGGGGATTCCTCCTTTTTCCCCCGTTTATTTATCGCATCTGTTTTAGTGCACTGGTTTTAATCTTATTTTGGAAGGGAAAACGAAATGTTCTTATTCGTTCTCATGTAATATGAAGTCATTCTAAGGTCAGGTGAAGGAGTAAGATGAAGGAGAGCAAGTTAAATAGCTCTCTGCTACTGAGTGTCTTTTAGTGTGATCCTTTACGGGCTCACTATAAACCGTGCTACATGGAAATTTTGTTCTGAGTAGCTGACACTAAAACAACAACAGCATACTGTCACAGTGCAAAGTCTAAATCATCTCACTTTTATCTGAAAAACTTGCAGTTTATGCACTTTACACTATAGCTAGTATGCAAAAGCTGCTCTGCATAGTACAGAATGAGAATTGTTCAGAGAGCCCTCTTAATACAGAGGATACTTTTGGGAATAGGGACACCATTAACAGTCCTCTTAACTATAGCACGTGGAGGAGGTTCCCGACAGTTGCCTTGATCGAGCGAGGATCTTCTATAAGTCTGGAACTCCTGAGAGTGGTAGTATATCAATGAGCATGATTGATATATAGGTGCTAATCTAGACCCGTTAATATATACCATGAATCAAATTTTGTGTTTCTGTTATTATTTGCAGATGAGATGCTTGAAACTTCCAATACGTTCTGTGTAATTGGAAGTCACGCTACACAACGTGAGCCAAGACATCAATCTTCTGACCGCTTCCCGGACCTCTGTAGCGGATCACTCGCTACAGGTGTCCCTGTTCCGGTATTGAGTCTGACAATACACACAGAACTGAACGTAAGTGACCTCATTCCTTTTGTTTCAGAAGTCAAAGCATGTTTGCCTATTTTGCCACTTTACACTGGTTGCACAGCTAATTCAGTAAATAATTCTTCAAATTGCTCATGACATGCTGTTTGAATATATAAGCAACCACATGAACATTATCTTAAAACGATAACTCGAAGTGATATCCATTACCCAGTACTGAACCATTGATTACCATTGTTGTTTCTGCCTCTAAAGTTGTTGATAGTTTTACTATTGCCTTCTTAGATTACCTTTTGAAGACGATAAGTCACAATGACGTGGCTGAAGATGTGACCAAACCCCGTATCAGAAATATGTATCGATATGTATAACCATATATCAGAAGATATCGTGTATTGATATTGGTTCAACACACGACTTGATAATGGTCCAAGACGGACCGAAACGTTGTCGGTTCTAATGCGTGGTTTGGTCATCAATGCTTTTGAATTAAACATATTCATACCAAATATTAATTTATTTCAGGGCTCTCACCAGAACTGTGTCTCATCTGCAAGTGTTGATCAATTGATTCAAGTTAGAGTTAATAGAAACCACGAAAGTAAAATTGTTTGTCCCAAATGTGGTGTAAATGTTGCCACTTTAGGGCACCTCAAGAGACACCTAAATACGCATGGTGCCAATAATCGTCATCAATGTACTTTATGTGACTGCTCTTTTAGCCGAATTCTTAAACTTAATAACCATCTCGAACGTGCTCATGGTGGTTGCTCAGTTCCGATTCTCAGAGGAAACCGAGTTACTAACACAATGCACCGTGGTGTCACGGTTTGGCAAAATTATCAAACAAAAGAGACCAGTACACTGTCCGAGCTGCAATCTTGCTGTGGCTTCCTTAGGCCATCTTAAGAGACACCAATATTCCCACGGTGCAAAAAAACACTACCAGTGTTCGAGTTGTAGCTGCGCTTTTAGTCGAAAAAATAAACTGAGAAGTCATCGGAAACTCGCTCATGGTATAGACTCAAGTCCAAGTACCACAAAAAGTTCGAAGGTCCGTAAATACAATCATGAGTCCCAAGATAGTAGACCAGATAGCCCGACGACTCCTGAAAACATGATATCTCTCAAAGAAGTAAATGTTTAAAGAAAAATTACCCTGATTTCGATGACAGATCATCGGTTAGCAGACATTACAACCCAAAGAGCCGAGTCAGATGTAAACAATGTGGGGTCACAGTCGCTACTGTAGGACATCTTAAAAGACACATAAGTACACATGGTTCCAACAAATATTACCTATGTTCCCGTTGTAACTGTTCTTTCAGCCGCAAGGCATTACTGATAAGACATCTAACACATGCTCATGGGATAAACCAAGATCCAGCTGACGAAGAAATGTTAAAGGTACGTATAGAATTGAATGAACGTAGAGAAACCCAAACACTAGACTGTATACATAGTGCCAACAATTGTTACCAATGTTCCCGTTGTAATTATTCTTCCAATCACGATCAGTTACTTTTATTCCATCTTATATGTACTCATGGGAATAACCAGGATCGAAGAAATGTTATAGAACAATTAATAAAAATACATAACATATTGTAACATTTTGTAACATTGAAGAATGTATCTGTAAAAATAAATATGTATTTAACAAACTTGTTATTTAATTTTTAATAAATCATGCCATTTATTTACGATAAATGTATCGAAATTTATCAATTTTTAATTACGGTTATAAACATGGAACTCGCCCCGAGCTCTTTGCAAAATCTGGAATGCTTAAAACTTGGTGAAATTTACGAATTTCATAAGAATGTGAGGAAGGATGACAAAGAAAAATACAAGGCTGCACATGAAAAATGGAATTATCAGGTTCAAAGCGCCAAGCTATAACTCCTATAGCTTCTGACGGAAATGGTCAAGATTTTGGGATGGGACGGGTACAGGAATAGTGCCCAACCACTTGGACGGTCAAGGATTGAACGCTGACCTGAATAAACGTGAGTAAATAAAGAATAAAGATCAATCGACTTGAGAATAGTCCAGGACGGACCAAAACGTCGTCGTCTCTTCACCTTCTAGTGTGTGGTCTGGTCAACATACTTTAGCCACGTTATTGTGACTCATCGCCTGCATAAAGATAAAGGTCTATTGGTTCATACGAGGCCATCTATTTATAACACCCAGTTTCATTCATATATGTCTAACCTTCGCTTCAAACAATCAAGAGATATTACGTTACTTGGTTCCACAAATCAACAACCCTGTTACCAAACCAGTATTTACCCAGGTCTTTCCTAAATCTAAACATATCCAAATTATACCCATTTTTTCTTGTTCAGTCTTGTGCTGATACTTTTAATGGGTATTATGATACTTTAATCTATTAATATCCCCTTTCTTGTGTACATTCATCCACTTGTAAATCTCTATCATGTCACCCCTAATTCTTCGTCTTTCTAGCGCATGTAATTTCAGCTCTGTCAATGTTTCTTCATACGGCAAGTTGAGGGATTAACTTTGTCATCCTACGCAGGACGCATTCTAGTGAATTATCCTTTCTATAGAACGAAAACTGAACTGCATAATCTTATTGGGGCCTAACCAGAGCAAGATATATATGAAAAACAACAACAGGTGCCTGTTGTACTAACGCATCGATTAATAAATCCGAGGGTCATTATTATTACGAAAATTTGTGCATTGATTTTTTTAGTTTTAAATTCTTAATAATCTAATATAATAATCTAATATCTCCCATATACCTTTCACTATCTCAACACCATCTAGCTCGTATCTTGTAACTCTATCATCATAAAATAGTCTCAAAACCTTACATTTGTCAGCATTATACAGCATCTGACAATTTTTGACCATTTAAAAACCTTATCCAGATCGTCCGATCCTTATCGATCGTGTTAGTCTTTTTTCGTATTTATTTCCCTCAACCATTCAACTTGGGGACCATTCAGGCTTGTTCGCATTTGTGTTCCTCAGGTGTGCCCCAAAGAATGAGGTGATTTGATAAAAATACCATGCCCAAGATTACCAACCGAGTGCCAGTGGGGGGATGGAAATAGCCTTGGCTACCATCCTCTTTTGTCTGGTCGAGCTGTTAAGTGATCCTGTACGCCAGCAAAGTTCTCCTGGCAGTACGGGTTCCAGTCACTTCTTGGGTGTGAGTTTTCTGTTGAATATAGTCCTGGGGACCATTCAGGCTTGTTCACATTTCTGTTCCTCATGTGTGCCCCGATGAATGAGGTGATTTGATAAAAATACCATGACCAAGATTACCAACCAAGTGCCTGCGGGGGGATGGAAATAGCCTTTGCTACCATCCTTTTTTGTCCGGTCGTGTTGGTCGAGCAGTTAAGAGATCCTGTATGCCAGCAGAGTGCTCCTGACAGCACGTGTACAAGTCACTTCTGGGGTGTGAGTTTTCAGTTGCAATGGTCCTGGGGACCATTCAGGCTTGTTCACATTTGGGTTCCTCACGTGTGCCCCAAAGAATGAGGTGATTTGATAAAAATACCATGTCCAAGATTACCAACCGAGTGCCAGCGGGGGGATTGAAATAGCCTCGGCTACCATCCTCTTTTGTCCGGTCGAGTGGTTAAATGATCCTGTACGCCAGCAGAGTTCTGCTTCCAGTACAGGTTCGAGTTACTTCTGGGGTGTGAGTTTTCAGTTTCATATAGTCCTGGGGACCATTCAGGCTTGTTCGCATTTGTGTTCCTCACGTGTGCCCCGATTTGATAAAAATACCATGAAAAAGATTACCGACCGAGTGCCGGCAGGGGATGGAAATAGCTACCATCCTCTTTTCTCCGGTCGTGTTGGTTGAGCGGTTATATAATCTTGTATGCCAGCAGAGTGCTCCTGGCAGTTCGGGTTCGAGTCATTTCTGGGGTGAGTTTTCAGTTGCTGAATGGTTCCTGGGAACCAGGCTTGTTCGCATTTGTGTTCCCCCGAAGAATGGTTTGATTTGATAAAAACACCATGCCCAAGATTTCCACCCGAGTTCCGGCGGAGGGATGGAAATAGCCTTGGCTACCATCCACTTTTGTTCGGTCGTGTTGGTCGAGCGGTTAAGTGATCCTGTACGCCAGCAGAGTGCTCCTGGCAGTACGGGTTCGAGTCATTTCTGGGGAGTGAGTTTTCAGTTGCATATAGTCCTGGGACCATTCAGGCATGTTCGCATTTGTGTTCCTCACGTGTGCCTCAAAGAATGAGGTGATTTGATAAAAATACCAAGCCCAAGATTACCAACCGAGTGCAGGCGGGAGATGGAGATAGCCTTGCTACCATCCTCTTTTGTCCAGTCGAGCGGTTAAGGGATACTGTACGCCAGCAGAGTTCTACTTCCAGTACGGGTTCGAGTCACTTCTGGGCTGTGAGTTTTCAGTTGAATGGTCCTGGGGACCATTCAGGCTCGTTCACATTTGTGTTCCTCACATGTGCCCCCAAAAATGAGGTGATTTGATAAAAATACCATGCCCAAGATTACCAACCGAGTGCCGGCGGGGAATGGAAATAACCGTGGCTACCATCCTCATTTGTCCGATCGTGTTGGTCGAGCTGTTAAGAGATTCTGTACGCCAGCAGAGTGCTCCTGGCAGTACGGGTTCAAGTCACTTCTGGTGTGTGAGTTTTCAGTTGCATATAGTCCTGGGGACCATTCAGGCTTTTTTGCATTTGTGTTCCTCAAGTGTGCCCCAAAGAATGAGGTGATTTGATAAAAATACCATGTCCAAGATTACCAACCGAGTGCCGGCGGGGGGATTGAAATAGCCTTGGCTACCATCCTCTTTTGTCCGGTCGAGTGGTTAAATGATCCTGTACGCCAGCAGAGTTCTGCTTCCAGTACAGGTTCGAGTTACTTCTGGGGTGTGAGTTTTCAGTTTCATATAGTCCTGGGGACCATTCAGGCTTGTTCGCATTTGTGTTCCTCACGTGTGCCCCGAAGAATGAGGTGATTTGATAAATATACCATGCCTAAGATTTCCAACCGAGTGCCGGCGGCGAGGATGGAAATAGCCTTGGCTACCATCCTCTTTTGTCCGGTCGTGTTGGTCGAGCAGTTAAGAGATCCTGTATGCCAGCAGAGTGCTCCTGACAGTACTTGTACGAGTCACTTCTGGGGTGTGAGTTTTCAGTTGCATATAGTCCTTGGGACCATTCAGGCTTGTTCGCATCTGGGTTCCTCACGTGTGCCCCAAAGAATGAAGTGATTTGATAAAAATACCATGAAAAAGATTACCGACCGAGTTCAGGCAAGGAGATGGAAATATCCTTGGCTACCATCCTCTTTTCTCCGGTCGTGTAGGTCGAGCGGTTATATAATCTTGTACGCAAGCAGAGGGCTCCTGGCAGTTCGGGTTCGAGTCATTTCTGGGGAATTGAGTTTTCAGTTGCATATCGTCCTGGGAACCATTCAGGCTTGTTCGCATTTGTGTTCCCCCGAAGAATGGTTTGATTTGATGCTCAAGATTTCCACCCGAGTTCCGGCGGGGTGATAGAAATAGCCTTGGCTACCATCCACTTTTGTCCGGTCGTATTGGTCGAGCGGTTAAGTGATCCTGTATGCCAGCAGAGTGCTCCTGGCAGTACGGGTTCGAGTCATATCTGGGGTGTGAATTTTCAGTTGCATATAGTCCTGGGGACCATTCAGGCATGTTCGCATTTGTGTTCCCCACGTGTGCCCCAAAGAATGAAGTGATTTGATAAAAATACCATGCCCAAGATTACCAACCGAGTGCCGGCTGGGTGATTGAAATAGCCTTGGCTACCATCCTCTTTAGTCTGGTCGAGTTGGTTAAACGGTTAAGGGATCCTGTACGCTAGAAGAGTTCTGGAAGTACGGGTTCAAGTCACTTCTGGGGTGTGAGTTTTCAGTTGCAGCTTGTTCACATTTCTGTTCCTCCATGCCTGAAAGGTCCTGGGGACCTTTCAGGCATGTTCGCATTTGTGTTCCTCACGTGTGCCCCAAAGAATGAGGTGATTTGATAAAAATACCAAGCCCAAGATTACCAACCGAGTGCTGGCGGGGAGATGGAAATAGCCTTGGCTACTATCCTCTTTTGTCCAGTCGAGCGGTTAAGGGATCCTGTACGCCAGCAGAGTTCTACTTCCAGTACGGGTTCGAGTCACTTCTGGGCTGTGAGTTTTCAGTTGCATATAGTCCTGGGGACCATTCAGGCTTGTTCACATTCGTGTTCCTCACGTGTGCCCCAAAGAATGAGGTGATTTGATAAAAATACCATGCCCAAGATTACCAAAGGAGTGCCGGCGGGGGAATGGAAATAGCCTTGGCTACCATCCTCTTTTGTCCGGTCGTGTTCGTCGAGCGGGTATGGAACCCTGTATGCCAGCAGAGTGCTCCTGGCAGTTCGGGTTCGAGTCATTACTGAGGAGTGAGTTTTCAGTTGTATATCGTCCTGGGGACCATTCAGGCTTGTTCTCATTTGTGTTCCTCACGTGTGCCCCAAAGAATGAGGGGATTTTATAAAAATACCATGCCCAAGATTAACCACCGCGTGCCGGTGGGGGGATTGAAATAGCCTTGGCTACTATCCTATTTTGTCCGGTCGTGTTCGTCGAGCGGTTAAGGGATCCAGTACGCCAGCAGAGTGCTCCTTGCAGTACGGATTCGAGTCACTTCTGGGGTGTGAGTTTTCAGTTGCATATAGTCCTGGGGACCATTCAGGCTTGTCCGCATTTGTGTTCTTCTCGTGTGCCCCAAAGGATGAGGTGGATTGATAAAAATACCATGCCCAAGATTACCAACCGAGTGAAAGCGGGGGATGTAAATAGCCTTTGCTACCATCCTGTTTTGTCCGGTAGTGTTCGTCGAGCGGTTAAGGGATCCAGTACGCCAGCAGAGTTCTGATTCCAGTACGGGTTCGAGTCACTTTTGGGGTGTGAGTTTTCAGTTGCATATAGTCCTGGGGACCATTCAGGCTTGTTCGCATTTGTGTTCCTCACGTGTGCCCCAAAGAATGAGGTGATTTGATAAAAAAATATGCCCAAGATTTCCAACCTAGTGCCATTGGCGACGATGGAAATAGCCTTGGCTACCATCCTCTTTTGTCCGGTCGTGTTCGTCGAGCGGTTAAGGGATCCAGTACGCCAGCAGAGTGCTCCTTGCAGTACGGGATCGAGTCACTTCTGGGGTGTGACTTTTGAGTTGCATATAGTCCTGGGGACCATTCAGGCTTGTTAGCATTTGTGTTCCTCAGTGTGCCTCAAAGAATGACGGGATTTGATAAAAATACCAAGCCCTAGATTACCAACCGAGTGCCGGTGGGGGAATTGAAATAGCTTTGGCTACCATCCTCTTTTGTCCGGTCATGTTGGTCGAGCGGTTAAGGGATCCTGTATGCCAGCAGAATGCTCCTGGCAGTTCGGGTTCGAGTCACTTCTAGGGTGTGAGTTTTGAGTTGCATATAGTCCTGGGGACCATTCAGACTTTTTCGCATTTGTGTTCCTCAGTGTGCCTCAAAGAATGACGGGATTTGATAAAAATACCATGCCCAAGATTACCAACCGAGTGCCAGCAGGGGGATGGAAATAGCCTTGGCTATCATCATATTTGTCCGGTCGTGTTGGTCGAGCGGTTAAGGGATCCCCTACGCTAGCAGAGTGCTCCTGGCAGTTCGGGTTCGAGTCACTTCTGGGGAGTGATTTTTCAGTTGCATATAGTCCTGGGACCATTCAGGCTTGTTCGCATTTGTGTTCCTCACGTGTGCCCCGAAGAATGAGGTGATTTCATAAAAATACCATGCCCAAGATTTCCAACTGAGTGCCGGTGGCGAGGATGGAAATAGCCTTGGCTGCCATCCACTTTTTTCCGGTCTAGTTGGTCGAGCGGTTAAGTGATCCTGTACGCCAGCAGAGTGCTCCTGGCAGTACGGGTTCAAGTCACTTCTAGGGTGTGAGTTTTCAGTTGCATATAGTCCTGGGGACCATTCAAACTTGTTCACATTTGTGTTCCTCACATGTGCCCCCAAAAATGAGGTGATTTGATAAAAATACCATGCCCAAGATTAACAACCGAGTGCCAGCGGGGGGATGGAAATAGCCTTGGCTACCATCCTCTGTTGTCCGGTCGTGTTGGTCGAGCAGTTATGGAATCCTGTACACCAGCAGAGTGCACCTGGCAGTTCGGGTTCAAGTCATTTCTGTTCAGTGAGTTTTCAGTTGTATATCGTCCTGGGGGACCATTCAGGCTTGTTCGCATTTGTGTTCCTCACACGTGCCCCAAAGAATGAGGCTATTTGATAAAAATACCATGCCCAAGATTTCCACCCGATTGCCGGCGGGGGGATGGAAATAGCCTTGGCTACCATCCTCTTTTGTCCGATCGAGCGGTTAAGGGATCCTGTACGCCAGCAGAGTTCTGCTTCCAGTACGGGTTCGAGTAACTTCTGGGGTGTGAGTTTTCAGTTACATATAGTCCTGGGGACCATTCAGGCTTCTTCTCATTTGTGTTCCTCACGTGTGCCCAGAAGAATGATGTGATTTGATAAAAATACTATGACCAAGATCACCAACCGAGTGCCGGCGGGTGGATGGAAATATCCTCGGCTACCATCCTCTTTTCTCCGGTCGTGTTGGTCGAACGGTTAAGGGATCCTGTAAGCCAGCAGAGTGCTCCTGGCAGTACGGGTTCGAGTCCCTTCTGGGGTGTGAGTTTTCAGTTGCATTTAATCCTGGTGACCATTCAGGCTTGTTCGCATTTGTGTTCCTCACGTGTGCCCCAAAGGATGAGGTGATTTGATAAAAATACCATGCCCAAGATTACCAACCGAGTGCCAGCGGGGGGATAGAAATAGCCTTGGGTACCATCATATTTGTCCGGTCGTGTTGATCGAGCGGTTAAGGGATCCTGTACGCTTGCAGAGTGCTTCTGGCAGTTCGGGTTCGAGTCACTTCTGGGGTGTGAGTTTTCTGTTGCATATAGTCCTGGGGACCATTCTGGCTTGTTCGCATTTGTGTTTCTCACGTGTTCCCCAAATAATTAGGTGGATTGATGAAAATACCATGCCCAAGATTACCAACCGAGTGCCGGCAGGGAGGATGGAAATAGCTTTGGCTACCATCCTCCTTTGTCCGGTCTTGTTGGTCGAGCAGTTAAGGGATCCTGTACACCATCAGAGCTCTCCGGGCTGTACAGGTTCGAGTCACTTCTGGGGTATGAGTTTTCAGTTGCATATAGTCCTGGGGATCATTCAGGCTTGTTCGCATTTGTGTTCTTCACGTGTACCCCAAAGAATGAGGTGAATTGATAAAAATACCATGCCCAAGATTAACCTTGGCTACCATCCTCTTTTGTCCGGTCGTGTTGGTCGAGCGGTTAAGGTATCCTGTAAGCCAGCAGAGTGCTCCTGGCAGTACCGGTTTGAGTCTCTTCTGGGGTGTGAGTTTTCAGTTGCATATAGTCCTGGGGACCTTTCAGGCTTGTTCGCATTTGTGTTCCTCACGTGTTCCCCAATGAATGAGGTGGTTTGATAAAAATACCATGCCCAAGATTACCAACCGAGTGCCGGCGGGGTGATGGAAATAGCCTTGGCTACCATCCTCTTTTGTTCGGTCGTGTTGGTCGAGAGGTTAAGAGATCCTGTACGCCAGCAGGGTACTTCTGGCAGTACGGGTTCGATTCACTTCTAGGGTGTGAGTTTTCTGTTGCATATAGTCCTGGGGACCATTCAGGCTTGTTCGCATTTGTGTTTCTCACGTGTTCCCCAAATAATGAGGTGGATTGATGAAAATACCATGCCCAAGATTACCAACCGAGTGACAACGGGGGGATGAAAATAGCCTTGGCTACCATCCTCTTTTTCCGGTCGAGCGGTTAAGGGATCCTGTACGCCAACAGAGTTCTCCAGACAGTACGAGTTCGAGTCACTTCTGGGGTGTGAGTTTTCAGTTGCATATAGTCCTGGAGACCATTCAGGCTTGTTCGCATTTGTGTTCCTCACACGTGCCCCGAAGAATGAGGTGATTTTATAAAAATACCATGCCCAAGATTTCCACCCGATTGCCGGCGGGGGATGGAAATAGCCTTGGCTACCATTCTCTTTTCTCCGGTCGTGTTGGTCGAGCGGTTAAGGATCCTGTACGCCAGCAGAGTGCTTCTGGCAGTATGGTTCGAGTCCCTTCTGGGTGTGAATTTTCAGTTTCATATAATCCTGGGGACCATTCTGGCTTGTTTGCATTTGTGTTCCTCACGTGTGCCCCAAAGAATGAGGTGATTTGATAAAAATACCATGCCCAAGATTAATTTTGGCTACCATCCTCTTTTGTCCGGTCGTGTTGGTCGAGCGGTTAAGATGTCCTGTACGCCAGCAGAGTGCTCCTGGCAGTACCGGTTCGAGTCACTTCTGTGGTGTGAGTTTTCAGTTGCATATAGTCCTGGGGACCTTTCAGGCTTGTTCGCATTTGTGTTCCTCACGTGTGCCCCAAAGAATGAGGTGGTTTGATAAAAATACCAGGCCCAAGATTACCAACCGAGTGCCGGCGGGGGATGGAAATAGCCTTGGCTACCATCCTTTTGTGTCCGGTCGAGCGGTTAAGGGATCCTGTACGCCAGCAGAGTTCTGCTTCCAGTACGGGTTCGAGTCTCTTCTGGGGTGTGAGATTTCAGTTGCATATAGTCCTGGGGACCATTCAGGCTTGTTCGCATTTGTGTTCCTCACGTGTGCCCAGAAGAATGATGTGATTTGATAAAAATACTATGACCAAGATTACCAACCGAGTGCCGGCGGATGGATGGAAATATCCTTGGCTACCCTCCTCTTATCTCCGGTCGTGTTGGTCGAACGGTTAAGGATCCTGTAAGCCAGCAGAGTGCTCCTGGTAGTACGGGTTTGAGTCCCTTCTGGGTGTGAGTTTTCAGTTGCATATAATCCTGGGGACCATTCAGGAATGTTCGCATTTGTGTTCCTCACGTGTGCCCCAAAGAATGAGGTGGTTTGATAAAAATACCATGCCCAAGATTACCAACCGAGTGCCAGCGGGTGATGGAAATAGCCTTGGCTACCATCCTCTTTTGTCCGGTCGTGTTGGTCGAG
>WNGS01043293.1:67879-78987 GCA_020271785.1 Procambarus virginalis
GTCCCCAGGACTATATGCAACTGAAAACTCACACCCCAGAAGTGACTCGAACCCGTACTGAATCAGAACTCTGCTGGCGTACTGGATCCCTTAACCGCTCGACGAACACTACCGGACAAAACAGGATGGTAGCAAAGGCTATTTACATCCCCCGCTTTCACTCGGTTGGTAATCTTGGGCATGGTATTTTTATCAATCCACCTCATTCTTTGGGGCACACGAGAAGAACACAAATGCGGACAAGCCTGAATGGTCCCCAGGACTATATGGAACTGAAAACTCACACCCCAGAAGTGACTCGAATCCGTACTGCAAGGAGCACTCTGCTGGCGTACTGATCCCTTAACAGCTCGACGAACACGACCGGACAAAATAGGATGGTAGCCAGGCTATTTCAATCCCCCACCGACACTCGGTGGTTAATCTGGGCATGGTATTTTTATAAAATCCCCTCATTCTTTGGGGCACACGTGAGGAACACAAATGAGAACAAGACTGAATGGTCCCCAGGACGATATACAACTGAAAACTCACTCCTCAGTAATGACTCGAACCCGAACTGCCAGGAGCACTCTGCTGGCATACGGGTTCCATACCCGCTCGACGAACACGACCGGACAAAAGAGGATGGTAGCCAAGGCTATTTCCATTCCTCCGCCGGCACTCCTTTGGTAATCTTGGGCATTGTATTTTTATCAATCACCTCATTCTTTGGGGCACACGTGAGGAACACGAATGTGAACAAGCCTGAATGGTCCCCAGGACTATATGCAACTGAAAACTCACAGCCCAGAAGTGACTCGAACCCGTACTGGAAGTAGAACTCTGCTGGCGTACAGGATCCCTTAACCGCTCGACTGGACAAAAGAGGATGGTAACCAAGGCTATTTCCATCTCCCCGCCTGCACTCAGTTGGTAATCTTGGGCTTGGTATTTTATCAAATCACCTCATTCTTTGGGGCACACGTGAGGAACACAAATGCGAACATGCCTGAAAGGTCCCCAGGACCTTTCAGGCATGGAGGAACAGAAATGTGAACAAGCTGCAACTGAAAACTCACACCCGAGAAGTGACTTGAACCCGTACTTCCAGAACTCTGCTAGCGTACAGGATCCCTTAACCGTTTAACCAACTCGACCAGACTAAAGAGGATGGTAGCCAAGGCTATTTCAATCACCCAGCCGGCACTCGGTTGGTAATCTTGGGCATGGTATTTTTATCAGATCACCTCATTCTTTGGGGCACACGTGGGGAACACAAATGCGAACATGCCTGAATGGTCCCAGGACTATATGCAACTGAAAACTCACACCCCAGAAATGACTCGAACCCGTACTGCCACGAGCACTCTGCTGGCATACAGGATCACTTAACCACTCGACCAATACGACCGGACAAAAGTGGATGGTAGCCAAGGCTATTTCTATCACCCCGCCGGAACTCGGGTGGAAATCTTGAGCATGGTGTTTTTTATCAAATCAAACCATTCTGCGGGAACACAAATGCGAACAAGCCTGAATGGTTCCAGGACGATATGCAACTGAAAACTCACTCCCCAGAAATGACTCGAACCCGAACTGCCAGGAGCACTCTGCTTGCGTACAAGATTATATAACCGCTCGACCAACACGACCGGAGAAAAGATATTTCCATCCCCTTGCCGGAACTCGGTCGGTAATCTTTTTCATGGTATTTTTATCAAATCACTTCATTCTTTGGGCACACGTGAGGATATTTCCATCCCCTTGCCGGAACTCGGTCGGTAATCTTTTTCATGGTATTTTTATCAAATCACTTCATTCTTTGGGGCACACGTGAGGAACCCAGATGCGAACAAGCCTGAATGGTCCCCAGGACTATATGCAACTGGTTCCCAGGAACCATTCAGCAACTGAAAACTCTCTCCCCAGAAATGACTCGAACCCGAACTGCCAGGAGCACTCTGCTGGCGTACAAGATTATATAACCGCTCAACCAACACGACCGGAGAAAAGAGGATGGTAGCTAAGGATATTTCCATCCCCCTGCCGGCACTCGGTCGGTAATCTTTTTCATGGTATTTTTATCAAATCGGGGCACACGTGAGGAACACAAATGCAAACAAGCCTGAATGGTCCCCAGGACTATATGAAACTGAAACTCACACCCCAGAAGTAACTCGAACCTGTACTGGAAGCAGAACTCTGCTGGCGTACAGGATCATTTAACCACTCGACCGGACAAAAGAGGATGGTAGCCGAGGCTATTTCAATCCCCCCGCTGGCACTCGGTTGGTAATCTTGGACATGGTATTTTTATCAAATCTCCTCATTCTTTGGGGCACACGTGAGGAACCCAAATGCGAACAAGCCAGGACTATATGCAACTGAAAACTCACACCCCAGAAGTGACTCGTACACGTACTGTCAGGAGCACTCTGCTGGCATACAGGATCTCTTAACTGCTCGAGCAACACGACCGGACAAAAAAGGATGGTAGCAAAGGCTATTTCCATCCCCCCGCAGGCACTTGGTTGGTAATCTTGGTCATGGTATTTTCATCAAATCACCTCATTCATCGGGGCACACATGAGGAACAGAAATGTGAACAAGCCTGAATGGTCCCCAGGACTATATTCAACAGAAAACTCACACCCAAGAAGTGACTCGAACCCGTACTGCCAGGAGAACTCTGCTGGCGTACAGGATCACTTAACAGCTCGACCAGACAAAAGAGGATGGTAGCCAAGGCTATTTCCATCCCCCCACTCGGTTTATCTTGGGCATGGTATTTTTATCAAATCACCTCATTCTTTGGGGCACACGTGAGGAACACAAATGCGAACAAGCCTGAATGGTCCCCAAGTTGAATGGTTGAGGGAAATAAATACGAAAAAAGACTAACACGATCGATAAGGATCGGACGATCTGGATAAGGTTTTTAAATGGTCAAAATTGTCAGATGCTGTATAATGCTGACAAATGTAAGGTTTTGAGACTATTTTATGTTGATAGAGTTACAAGATACGAGCTAGATGGTGTTGAGATAGTGAAAGGTATATGGGAGATATTAGATTATTAAGAATTTAAAACTAAAAAAATCAATGCACAAATTTTCGTAATAATAATGACCCTCGGATTTATTAATCGATGCGTTAGTACAACAGACACCTGTTGTTGTTTTTCATATATATCTTGCTCTGGTTAGGCCCCAATAAGATTATGCAGTTCTGTTTTCGTTATTAAGGATATTAAGTGAATTAAGGATAATTCACAAGAATGCGTCCTGCGTAGGATGACAAAGTTAATCCCTCAACTTGCCGTATGAAGAAACATTGACAGAGCTGAAATTACATGCTAGAAAGACGAAGAATTAGGGGTGACATGATAGAGATTTACAAGTGGATGAATGTACTGAGAAAATGAATGAATGAGAAAGGGGATATTAATTGATTAAAGTATCATAATACCCATTAAAAGTATCAGCACAAGACAGAACAAGAAAAAATGGGTATAATTTGGATATGTTTAGATTTAGGAAAGACCTGGGTAAATACTGGTTTGGTAACAGGGTTGTTGATTTGTGGAACCAAGTAACGTAATATCTCTTAATTGTTTGAAGCGAAGGTTATGAATGAAACTGGGTGTTATAAATAGAAGCGGCCTCGTATGAACCAATAGAACTTTATCTTTATGCAGGCGATGAGTCACAATAACGTGGCTAAAGTATGTTGACCAGACCACACACTAGAAGGTGAAGAGACGACGACGTTTTGGTCCGTCCTGGACCAGTCAAGCTCAAGATAAGTCAAGCTCAACATGGTCTTCTTTCCCCGCTGTTTAATGCAGGCCCGTTCCCCTGCCTGTGGGTTCGCTAGATAGTAGATAGGGACAGTGGGATTCTCAGGTCGATTGATCTTTATTCTTTATTTACTCACGTTTATTCTTATGTTCATTCAGGTCAGCGTTCAATCCTTGACTGTCCAAGTGGTTGGGCACTATTCCTGTACCCGTCCCATCCCAAACTTATATCTTGACCATTTCCGTCAGAAGCTATAGGAGTTATAGCGTGGCGCTTTGAACCTGATAATTCCATTTTTCATGTGCAGCCTTGTATTTTTCTTTGTCATCCTTCCTCACATTCTTATGAAATTCGTAAATTTCACCAAGTTTTAAGCATTCCAGATTTTGCAAAGAGCTCGGGGCGAGTTCCATGTTTATAACCGTAATTAAAAATTGATAAATTTCGATACATTTATCGTAAATAAATGGCATGATTTATTAAAAATTAAATAACAAGTTTGTTAAATACATATTTATTTTTACAGATACATTCTTCAATGTGTTACAAAACAACCATGTATTTTTATTAATTGTTCTATAACATTTCTTCGATCCTGGTTATTCCCATGAGTACATATAAGATGGAATAAAAGTAACTGATCGTGATTGGAAGAATAATTACAACGGGAACATTGGTAACAATTGTTGGCACTATGTATACAGTCTAGTGTTTGGGTTTCTCTACGTTCATTCAATTCTCTACGTACCTTTAACATTTCTTCGTCAGCTGGATCTTGGTTTATCCCATGAGCATGTGTTAGATGTCTTATCAGTAATGCCTTGCGGCTGAAAGAACAGTTACAACGGGAACATAGGTAATATTTGTTGGAACCATGTGTACTTATGTGTCTTTTAAGATGTCCTACAGTAGCGACTGTGACCCCACATTGTTTACATCTGACTCGGCTCTTTGGGTTGTAATGTCTGCTAACCGATGATCTGTCATCGAAATCAGAGTAATTTTTCTTTAAACATTTACTTCTTTGAGAGATATCAACGTTTTCAGGAGTCGTCGGGCTATCTGGTCTACTATCTTGGGACTCATGATTGTATTTACGGACCTTCGAACTTTTTGTGGTACTTGGACTTGAGTCTATACCATGAGCGAGTTTCCGATGACTTCTCAGTTTATTTTTTCGACTAAAAGCGCAGCTACAACTCGAACACTGGTAATGTTTTTTTGCACCATGGGAATATTGGTGTCTCTTAAGGTGGCCTAAGGAAGCCACAGCAAGATTGCAGCTCGGACAGTGTACTGGTCTCTTTTGTTTGATAATTTTGCCAAACCGTGACACCACGGTGCATTTGTTAGTAACTCGGTTTCCTCTGAGAATCGGAACTGAGCAACCACCATGAGCACGTTCGAGATGGTTATTAAGTTTAAGAATTCGGCTAAAAGAGCAGTCACATAAAGTACATTGATGACGATTATTGGCACCATGCGTATTTAGGTGTCTCTTGAGGTGCCCTAAAGTGGCAACATTTACACCACATTTGGGACAAACAATTTTACTTTCGTGGTTTCTATTAACTCTAACTTGAATCAATTGATCAACACTTGCAGATGAGACACAGTTCTGGTGAGAGCTGCCTGAAATAAATTAATATTTGGTATGAATATGTTTAATTCAAAAGGCATTGATGACCAAACCACGCATTAGAACCGACAACGTTTCGGTCCGTCTTGGACCATTATCAAGTCGTGTTGAACCAATATCAATACACGATATCTTCTGATATATGGTTATACATATTTCTGATACGGGGTTTGGTCACATCTTCAGCCACGTCATTGTGACTTATCGTCTTCAAAAGGTAATCTAAGAAGGCAATAGTAAAACTATCAACAACTTTAGAGGCAGAAACAACAATGGTAATCAATGGTTCAGTACTGGGTAATGGATATCACTTCGAGTTATCGTTTTAAGATAATGTTCATGTGGTTGCTTATATATTCAAACAGCATGTCATGAGCAAATTTGAAGAATTATTTACTGAATTAGCTGTGCAACCAGTGTAAAGTGGCAAAATAGGCAAACATGCTTTGACTTCTGAAACAAAAGGAATGAGGTCACTTACGTTCAGTTCTGTGTGTATTGTCAGACTCAATACCAGGAACAGGGACACCTGTAGCGAGTGATCCGCTACAGAGGTCCGGGAAGCGGTCAGAAGATTGATGTCTTGGCTCACGTTGTGTAGCGTGACTTCCAATTACACAGAACGTATTGGAAGTTTCAAGCATCTCATCTGCAAATAATAACAGAAACAGAAAATTTGATTCATGGTATATATTAACGGGTCTAGATTAGCACCTATATATCAATCATGCTCATTGATAATACTTACCACTCTCAGGAGTTCCAGACTTATAGAAGATCCTCGCTCGATCAAGGCAACTGTCGGGAACCTCCTCCGACGTGCTATAGTTAAGAGGACTGTTAATGGTGTCTCTATTCCCAAAAGTATCCTCTGTATTAAGAGGGCTCTCTGAACAATTCTCATTCTGTACTATGCAAAGCAGCTTTTGCATACTAGCTATAGTGTAAAGTGCATAAACTGCAAGTTTTTCAGATAAAAGTGAGATGATTTAGACTTTGCACTGTGACAGTATGCTGTTGTTGTTTTAGTGTCAGCTACTCAGAACAAAATTTCCATGTAGCACGGTTTATAGTGAGCCCGTAAAGGATCACACTAAAAGACACTCAGTAGCAGAGAGCTATTTAACTTGCTCTCCTTCATCTGACTCCTTCACCTGACCTTAGAATGACTTCATATTACATGAGAACGAATATGAACATTTCGTTTTCCCTTCCAAAATAAGATTAAAACCAGTGCACTAAAACAGATGCGATAAATAAACGGGGGAAAAAGGAGGAATCCCCACCTCCATTTTAAACTTAGACCCAAATATCACAGTAACAAGGTTATCATGAATAACCGAACTCAATTACGGGCTCACTATAGCCCGTGCTACATGGTCACTTCGTTCTGAGTAGCTAAATCTAAAACACCAACAACAACGTCTCGTTTCCATGAAGGAAACTGCAGGAGGCCTATTGTCCCGTACGACGACGATCCAATTTATATCCACCCAATCTAATTTATATATATGTTAAAGTTGTTGACCAGACCACACACTAGAAGTTGAAGGGACGACGACGTTTCGGTCCGTCCTGGACCATTCTCAAGTCGCTTGAGAATGGTCCAGGACGGACCGAAACGTCGTCGTCCCTTCAACTTCTAGTGTGTGGTCTGGTCAACATACTTCAGCCACGTTATTGTGACTCTTCGCCTGCATATGTTAAAGTTCGTTTGAAACAATCAAGGGATCCAACTTTTGTTATGTTTGGTGGAAAAGGGTACCAAATATAAAACAACTATGTTACCGAACCAATATTTACCCAGGTCTTTCCTAAATCTAAATTATCCAACTTATACCCATTCTTTCGTGTTCTGTCTAGCTTTGACACTTTTAATGCCCTATTAATATTCCCTATGTCCATTCATCCACTTGTACATCTCTATCGCAATAGAAATATACGGCACAGAAATCACAATAGCGTGATATTTCAATTGAACAAATCCGCAAGGGCTGTGCTGAGGGTTCGACCCTACGTCCGAGATGATCCCAGACGCTTAGTCGACTGAGGCAAGGCATAGTAAAAGAATAGCAGCCTGGAGTGATACTGCTCTAACAAGTCAGCTTCTCAGCTGACTTCTCCGAAGCACAGACCGGGGTTTTACACAATTTCCCCCTGCAAGCAGGCTCAGTTAACCAAATCTTCTACCTCTTCGTCCTTACTTCAATACACACAGAAATCACAATAGCGTGATGAATCAAATTAACATATCCTCAAGGGTCGTGCTGGAGGTTTGATACAAAGAAAAGCTTTCTTTTGCTTAAAAGTTCTTTAGACCTAGAGTTATTTATTTGGTGTCACAATTATTCGATCTTTTTAATTTAGATTGTATCCTATATTCCTAGTTTCGCATAGAATAGTTATATATCAGTAAAGTTTCGAATCTATATCTCAATCCGATGTTAGGCCCCCCATCGGAACAATGACAGATGACGTTCACATCTTCCTTCAAGATCAGACGATCTTATGTTCTATTAGAACATAAGAACAAAGGCAACTGCAGAAGGCCTATTGGCCCATACGAGGCAGCTCCTAATCTAAACTTATCCAATTTATACCCATTGTTTTGTGTTCTGTCTTGTGTTGATTCTTTTAATAACCTATTAATATCCTCTTTGTTATGTCCAAAGGGGGTTATTAATAAGTCTTTCTTATGAGAACAGCCTGCCCCCGCTGTCATTGTCCCACCAATTAGACGCAACCCATGCCACATGGATCCCCAAAAATGTATTAAGAACAAGCCCCCAGCAACCCCACAGCGACCATTTGGTCACCATTTGGTCCGGGAGACATCTCCCGTCGCGCAGGGTGCAGTTGCGCCTCCACAGATCTTCAGTATCATCTTTTGATACTGGTAATGGCTCAAAAGGCCACCACTTACGGGCTATTCATGCCCATGCCACCTCTTGGGTGGCTTAATCTTCATCAATCAATCAATCTGGAGTAACCACGGGAGACATCTCCCGTCACGAAGGGTGCAGTCGCACCTCCACAGATCTCCAGTATCATCTATTGATACAGATGATGGCTCAAAAGGGTCACCATTTACGAGCTATTCATTCCCGTGCCACCTTTTGGGTGGCTTCATGTTCATCTTAACACATTCACACGGGAGACATCTCCAGTTACTCTGGGTGCAGTCGCACCTCCACAGATGTCCAGTATCATCCATTGGCTCAAAAGGGCCACCACTTACGGGCTATTCATGCCCGTGCCACCTTTTGGGTGGCTTAATCTTCATGAATCAATCAATCAACCCCACAGCTCACTCAACCCAAGCAACCCCAACCATTTGTACCGCCAATTCACCCAATGCACACCATTCAGCAAGGCAACCACATCATTCAAGCAAGTTCAAAATACAACTAAACACCCACCCACACACCACTCAAATGGACAAACCAGGGTGTATATGTCCCCCCTACATAAATATATTTGCAATTATTCACAAAAAAGCCAAGGTTGTGACAAGCTTTGTTAATTTTAGTAAGCTTTGTTAATCTTTCTTTATATGGAAGATTTCTAATGTGGGGAATTAACTTTGTCATCCTACGCTGGACACGTTCAAGTGAATTTATATCCATTTTATAGTACGGCGACCAAAACTGAACTGCGTAATCTAAATGGAGCCAAACCAGAGCAAGATATAGCTGAAGAACATAAGAACATAAGAACAAAGGTAACTGCAGAAGGCCTATTGGCCCATACGAGGCAGCTCCTATTTATAACCACCCAATCCCACTCATATACATGTCCAACCCATGCTTGAAACAATCGAGGGACCCCACCTCCACAATGTTACGCGGCAATTGGTTCCACAAATCAACAACCCTGTTACTGAACCAGTATTTACCCAAGTCTTTCCTAAATCTAAACTTATCCAATTTATACCCATTGTTTCGCGTTCTGTCCTGTGTTGATACTTTCAATACCCTATTAATATCCCCTTTGTTATGTCCATTCATCCACTTGTAAACCTCTATCATGTCACCCCTAACTCTTCGCCTTTCCAGTGAATGCAAATTAAGCTTTGTTAATCTTTCTTCATATGAAAGATTTCTAATTTGGGGAATTAACTTAGTCATCCTACGCTGGACACGTTCAAGTGAATTTATATCCATTCTATAATATGGCGACCAAAACTGAACTGCATAATCTAAATGGGGCCTAACCAGAGCAAGATATAGCTTGAGAACCACACCAGGTGTCTTGTTACTTACGCTGCGATTAATAAATCCGAGTGTCCTATTTGCCTTATTACGAACATTTATGCATTGATCCTTTTGTTTTAAATTCTTACTAATTATAACTCCCAGATCCCTTTCGCAATCCGACTTCGCAATCTCAACACCATCTAGCTCGTATCTTGTAACTCTATCATCATTACCTAGCCTCAGAACTTTACATTTATCAGCATTAAACTGCATCTGCCAGTCCTTTGACCATTTCAAAACCCTATCTAGATCAACTTGAAGTGATAGTGAGTCCTCTTCCGTGTTAATTTCCCTACCGATTTTGTATCATCGGCAAATTTGCAAATGTTGCTACTCAAACCTGAATCTAAATCATTTATATATATTAAACAACAGAGGTCCCAGGACAGAGCCTTGAGGCACTCCACTACAACATTTTCCCACTCTGACTTGACTCCATTTATACTAACTCTCTGTTTCCTTTGGTATAGCCATGCCCTAATCCAGCTTAATATAGCACCCCCAATACCATGAGCCTCTATCTTTTTAATCAGTCTTTCATGTGGCACTGTATCGAAAGCTTTGCTAAAGTCAAGGTACACAACATCACAATCCTTACCACTATCAACTGCCTCAACTATGCTAGAATAAAAAGATAACAAATTTGTTAAACATGAACGGCCATTTATAAAACCATGTTGCGACTCAATTATTAATTTATGTTTTTCAAGATGAAGACGAATTTTATTTGCTATTATAGATTCGAGTAACTTTCCCACAATAGACGTTAGGCTAATTGGTCGATAGTTAGACGCAAGTGATCTATCTCCTTTCTTAAAAACTGGTATCACATTAGCAACTTTCCAAAACTCTGGCACTCTGCCTGACTCTATTGATTTATTAAATATGATTGACAGTGGGTCACAAAGCTCCTCTTTGCATTCTTTCAGCACTCTGGCAAACACTTCATCCGGCCCTGGGGATTTGTTTGGTTTGAGTTTTACTATTTGTTTAAGAACATCCTCCCTGGTAACTGCTAAACTCGTCAACCTGTCCTCGTCCCCACCCACATAGACTTGTTGGGCTGAAGGCATATTGTTAAGTTCCTCTTTAGTAAATACAGATACAAAATATTTATTAAAAATACTACTCATCTCTTCATCACTATCTGTTATTTGACCTGTCTCAGTTTTTAATGGACCTATCCTTTCCCTAGTCTTAGTTCGATATAACTGAAAAACCCTTTAGGTTTGTCTTTGCTTGCCCTGCTATACGAACTTCATAGTTTCTTTTTGCTTCCCTTATCTCTTTTTAACATTTCTAACTAGTTGTACGAATTCCTGTTCTAAAGTGAACTCGCCATTTTTAATCCTCTTGTACCAAGCTCTCTTTTTACCTATAAGATTCTTCAAATTCTTTGTTATCCACTTTGGGTCATTAGTAATCGATCTAA
>WNGS01043295.1:0-18701 GCA_020271785.1 Procambarus virginalis
GCTTTAACACTGCAACAGTATTATTAAGTAAATACGTATTGCTTAAGTAAATTTAAGCTGAACAAATAAAGAGTAAACAGTGATAATCATGGATAACTTGGGTAGATTAAAGCAGGACTATACAAGGTATAGGATGGTAGGATAAACAGTAAGAATGCAAGGTATAGTTTGGATAGATTAAAACTAATGTCCATGGGATAGAATGGATAATTAAACAGTACGTATCCATGGAATAGTTGGTCTAGATTAAAACAATAATAGTCTCAAAAGTGAAACAAATTAACTGCGTATCCCACAGCAATGTACACTGCTTTAACTCTGCAACTGGATTAGTAAGTAAATACAGGGCATAACTGAAAGCTGAACAATGTAATAAATTAATTTAGGAAAACTTAAATAAATGATAACATGTTGTAGCCCACCCAAGCCGACAGACCGCTCTACGTCCTGCGCCTACCCTGTGGGAGTAGAACAGAACAGTGAGAACGGGAGGGGAATAGTATATTCTAATAATAGCATAAGACCGTAATATAATGTACTTGATATAAGATGAACAAACGAAAGAAATAGTGATAAACATGGGAAGATTAGTTGGCTTAAAGCGGGATTAATCAAGGGATAGGAAGGTAGGTTAAATAGTAATAGTGCATGGTAAGGATTGGATAGAGTAAACTGAAAAGTTCAAGGGATGGAATGGCTAATAAACAGTAATAAACAAGGGAGAATGGCTAGCCTAAAGCAATAATAATCTCAAAAGTGCAACAAAAGACAAAAGTCTGTGACGAACAAGCGGGGCTGAGCCAGCCAGACAAGCAGCTGTGACGAACGAGCTGGGCTACATCAGCCAGACAAACGTCTGGGACGAGCGAGCTGAGCTACACCAGCCAGACAAACGTCTGGGACGAACGAGCTGGGCTACCCCAGCCAGACAAACGTCTGGGACGAGCGAGCTGGGCTACACCAGCCAGACAAACGTCTGGGACGAACGAGCTGGGCTACACCAGCCAGACAAACGTCTGGGACGAACGAGCTGGGCTACACCAGCAAAGTGCCAGTACATTACCTGTTGAGTTACTGAGAGTGCCAGTACATTACCTAGTGAGTTACTGAGAGTGCCAGTACATTACCTGGTGAGTTACTGAGCGTCAGTACATTAGCTGGTGAGTTAAAGAGAGTGCCATGATATTACCTGGTGAGTTACTGAGAGTGGCAGTACATTACCTGGTGAGTTACTGAGAGTGGCAGTACATTGCCTGGTGAGTTACTGAGAGTGGCAGTACATTACCTGGTGAGTTACTGAGTGGCAGTACATTACCTGGTGAATTACTGAGGGTGCCAGTACATTACCTGGTGAGTTACTGAGTGCCAGTACAGTACCTGGTGAGTTACTGAGAGTGCCAGTACATTACCTGGTGAGTTACTGAGAGTGCCAGTACATTATCTGGTGAGTTACTGAGAGTGCAATGATATTACCTGGTGAGTTACTGAGAGTGGCAGTACATTACCTGGTGAGTTACTGAGAGTGGTAGTACATTACCTGGTGAGTTACTGAGAGTGGTAGTACATTACCTGGTGAGTTACTGAGAGTTACACCAGCCAGACAAACGTCTGGGACGAACGAGCTGGGCTACACCAGCCAGACAAACGTCTGGGACGAACGAGCTGGGCTACACCAGCCAGACAAACGTCTGGGACGAACGAGCTGGGCTACACCAGCTAGACAAACATCTGGGACGAGCGAGCTGGGCTACACCAGCCAGACGAACATCTGGGGCGAACGAGCTGGGCTACACCAGCCAGACAAACGACTGGGACGAACGAGCTGGGCTACGCCAGCCTGACAAACGTCTGGGACGAACGAGCTGGGCTACACGAGCCAGGGAAACAACTGGGACGAACAGGCTGTGCGGTGCCAAACAGCCAAACGAATAGGACGAACAGGCTGGGCTACACCAGCCAGACAAACGTCTAGGACGAACAGGCTGGGCTACACCAGCCGGACAAAAGACTAGGTAAGAACAGGCTGGGCTACACCAGCCAAACAAACGTGTAGGGACGAACAGGCTGGGCTACACCAGCCGGACAAACGTGTAGGACGAACAGGCTGGGCTACACCAGCCAGACAAACGTGTAGGACGAACAGGCTGGGCTACACCAGCCAGACAAACGTGTAGGACGAACAGGCTGGGCTACACCAGCCAGACAAACGTGAAGGTACGAACAGGCTGGGCTACACCAGCCAGACAAACGTCTAGGACGAACAGGCTGAGCTACACCAGCCAGACACCCGTCTGGGGACGAACAGGCTGGGCTACACCAGCCAGACAAACGTCTAGGACGCACAGGCTGGGCTACACCAGCCGACAAACGTGAAGTTACGAACAGGCTGGGCTACACCGGCGAGACAAACGTGTAGCTACGAACAGGCTGGGCTACACCAGCCAGAAAAACGTCTAGGACGAACAGGCTGAGCTACACCAGCCAGACAAACGTCTGGGGACGAACAGGCTGGGCTACACCAGCCAGACAAACGTCTAGGACGCACAGGCTGGGCTACACCAGCCAGACAAACGTCTAGGACGAACAGGCTGGGCTACACCAGCCAGACAAACGTCTACGACGAACAGGCTGGGCTACACCAGCCAGACAAACGTCTAGGTACGAACAGGCTGGGCTACACCAGCCAGCCAAACTTCTAGGGAGGAACAAGCTGGGCTACACCAGCCAGACAAACGTCTAAGGACGAACTGGCTGGGCTACACCAGCCGGACAAACGTAATGGGCCAACAGGCTGGGCTACACCAGCCAGGCAAACGTCTAGGGACGAACAGGCTGGGCTACACCAGCCAACCTTGGCATGGGCCCCTAGGGTCGGTCTCTAGGGACAAAGACGACTAATAACCCGGCCAGGAGGCGTCACCACCAAGGGTGACGCCAGGACGCTCGCAGGGAGCCTGGCCGGACACGCACGACTAGGAACGCGTCACGAACCCTGGCCCCTAGGGACAAGCCTAGGAGACGCAACAGACCGGGTTCCAGGGAAGACGCCTGGGAGGGGAGTTACACCAGCCAGACAAAGGAGTAAACGAAAAGCATCCCTGGGGCGAGTGCTCTATAGAGCGCCAAGCCACGTGGGCGCCGCCTACCGGGCTTGGGCCCCAGGGCGCAGGTCCACAGAAACCAGCCACGTGACGTCGCCACAGAGGGCGGTGCTAGACCACAGAGGGAGCCTGGCCGTGCACGCACGACCAGGCGCGGGCGAAACATGGCCCCTAGGGCAAGCCTAGGGGCACAGCAAACCGGGCTCCCGATAAACGCCTGGGAGGGCCCACCTGGGACGAATGCTCCACCGAGCGTACATTAGGGCCCGGGCCCCAGGGGCACAGGACCACCGAAACCTGGCCACGAGAGACGCCGCAGACAAGCAGCCCACCATTCCCGACCTGGAGGCGCACCTGCAACCCCAGGCAGGCAAACAGGCGGGATGCCCAGGGAACTAGCTAAGGCGGTACGAACGGGCCGCGAGGGACGGCGCAACCACACGCCAGCACTGGGGAAAGTCCTGACTAACTTGAACAGGAAACTCTTTTACCTTAAGGTTTGCTGAGTACGACAGGGAGCCCCTGCCGGATCATGGAAAGTCAGAGCTGGGACCATGGTAGCGGGGATGGGGTCCATTTGCTTGAGATGCAGTATAGAGTACTGGCCCACGTGTCGATGAGGCGCGGCGCTGAGCGTGGAGCTTCTTGAGTCGCGGACGGTGACGGGAGCGGAGTGAGAGAGAAACCTCCCATTCCGCGCTATTTATGCCACCCAGACTGTCCGCACCGCGCCTTGCGGAACGCGGTGCGCAATTGTCTTCCTTCCCCATCAGAAATTCCACCGCCTTTCGTTCAAAAGGCAGTGTCCATTTTATTAACCCCCTAACACCCCCCATACACACTCACCAATAACAATTTAATACTAACTTTACCACCCAATCTTACGTTAAAAGCCTTGGTCCACATAGACAGGATACAAGGTTTTACACTGAAAGCAAGCTAGGGTAAAGCTCTACTATAACACACTAGATTCAGCCTAGGGTAGGGGACCACGTGGTACACTGGGACCCCAGTTAGCATAACAGGTACAAAATACTTAAATATACTTACTACACCCCAGGTATACTACTCTACACATATAACGATAGGTATGCCACAATATAACCACAAAAATAGCAAAGAAAACTTAACCAGACGAAGATACAGAAAAAATAAATAAGAGGAGGGAGAGGCACTTCCTTCCACCACAACCAGTCAGCCGAGAAGACCGTCTCCCGTCTCCGAAAGCTATGCTGCCAGCAGACTGTTCAACTAATCATACTGGTGCCCGATACTAAATTTACTCAGGTTTACTTTACAAATGATTAGACAGTATTAGTAAACATAGTTGATGCCTATTTTATTATTTAATAAACAACCCCAAGCTCAATCTTTAAATACTCTTTGAGAAACAAGAATAGTCTTACGACTGGCAGGGAAGATACAAACAACTAACTCTCTCTATGCGTGCCCTGCCATATTCTCGATAATAAGCTCAATTTTGACCTCTGGTTTCCCTCTAAAGAACCCAGAGTCGTAACACTCCTCCCCCCTTCAGAGAAAAAAAAAAATGTGACTACTAGAATAGTAGTCATATTTTTTTTGTAAGAGTATACAGAATAAAATGGACATCCATGACATAATAGAAAATCAACCAAACAACAATTTCTGTCAAAAAAAAATTACAAGGGAATCCTCTGAAAGAAAAAACATACACAAAACAAAAAACAAAAGGAAGTAAATAAATTGGACACGGGATATTTAATGTCACAGGAGAACCTAAAAAAAAATAACTAAAGCATGACATTTGGTATGGCTTCCTGCGGCTCAGATGAATGTTACTCAGGCAAGCGGGACAGAGCGTCGGCTATCACGTTGAGCCGGCCCGGTAGGTGGATAATAGATAGATTAAAGTCCTGTAGGTACAATGCCCACCTGAGGATGCGTTTATTTTTCTGCTTCATCTGATTCATGAAAACTAATGGGTTATGGTCCGTGTACACTTCCACTATATTACCTGTGAGGTACACTTCGAACTTTTTGCAAGTTAGCACTAGCGCCAACGCCTCTTTTTCTATCACCGAATAATTGCGCTGCGCCTTGTCAAATTTCACAGAGTAATAATATACTGGGTGTTCCACTTTATCATCCCCAGTTTGCAACAACACTGCACCAGCACCCGAGTCAGACGCGTCAACTTGAATTTTAAACGGACGGTCGAACCTTGGACTAGCAAGCACTGGGGCGGAAGCTAAGATCAATTTCAAGTTTTTAAATGCCTCTGCACAGTCCGATGACCACTTAAATTTAACGGCCTTCCGCAACAAATCTGTGAGAGGAGTGGCCACACTGGAAAAGTTCTGACAAAAGCGTCGGTAGTACGCACACATACCGATAAATCGTTGAATGTCCTTTTTAGACCTGAGCACTGGATAGTCCAGAATAGCACTAATTTTGTCTTGTCGAGGTAACACTTTTCCTTGGCCCACTTCATAACCGAGGTACGTCACTGTGCCTTGGCCAAAATGACACTTTTTAGCATTTAAGGTTAGATTTGCATGTTTCAACACTGTGAACAACTGGCGTAACCTAGCTATGTGGTCAGCCCAATTAATATCAAAGAGCACAATATCATCTAAATACGCCCGACAATTTGGCACATTAGCGAGCAAAGAGTTCATTAGCCTCTGGAACGTGGCAGGGGCATTACGCAAGCCGAATGGTAACACTTGATACTCAAACACACCCTCGGGTGTCACAAACGCCGTTAGTTGTTTAGCACGTTCAGTGAGAGGGATTTGATAGTACCCTCTCGATAGATCGAACTTGGATACATACGTGGCGTTCCCGATTTCGTCGATACAGTCCTCGAGACGTGGCAACGGATAGGCGTCCACTATGGTCGCCTTGTTGAGCTGCCGATAATCGGTGCATAATCGCCAGGAGCCATCTGGTTTGGGGACCAAAAGGCAGGGCGAGCACCAAGAGCCCTGGCTCGGCCTGATGAGGCCGTGCTGGAGCAAGAAGTCGACCTCCTTACGGACGATGGCCTTCTTTTCCGGACTCATCCGATAGGGTTGAAGGCGAATGGGGGTGTAGTCCGTCAACTCGACATCATGGTAAATGGCATCAGTCTGGGTCGGGACCTCCCCGAACAGACTGGAGAATTCGTCAAGCAACGACTGCACCTCGTCACGTTGGGACATCTGCAAATGGGACAGTCCCTCCTCCACAGCATTCACAGAACTAGAATTATTGAGAATGAGATTAGTTGGGTCCCCAGAACAATCATCCCCTCCCTCACTGGAAATGGAAACATTGGTTAGTGCAATGGGCCTGGGGCCCTGGAACTTCTTCAGCCGATTCACGTGTACGAGCATTACCTGTTTACGCTTATCAGAGTGTCTCACTTTGTACGTGAGGTCCCCAGTCTTCTCTGTCACAATGTAGGGGCCCTCGTACTTGTGGGACATAGTGCTCCCCAGTCGAGGCTTTAGTACCAGGACAGGGTCACCGGGCTGAAATACCCGCAACTTAGCCTTGGCATCGTTCCGTTCTTTCATATTCTCTTGGGCCTTCCCAAGATACTTTAGTGCCGCAGCCTTGCAGTCCTTGAGTCTCTGGTGGTGTTGCGCAAAGAAAGCCGAACCTTCGGTTAACGTTACGTTCCCTAACAGATTCTCCTGTAACATTTGCAAGGGTCCACGAACTTTATGGCCAAAGACTAACTCAAAAGGAGAGCAACCCAGTGAACTTTGCAACCCCTCCCTAGCAGCAAACAAAACATACGGCAAGTTCTCGTCCCAGAAGGTATGGGAACTCTCGCACGATGTCTTCAACATCTGCTTCAGAGTTAGATGGAACCTTTCAATGACCCCCTGACTCTGTGGATGGTATGGGCTGGAAACCTTATGAGTTATTCCATGGTCCTTACAAAATTGTTCAAAAATATCAGACTTAAAGTTAGTACCATTGTCAGTCTGCACAACCCGAGGCAGTCCAAAAGTGGAAAAAAATTGCAACATACGAGCAACAACAGTCTTTGCTCGGATGTTCCTTACAGCAAAAGCCTCTGGGTAACGAGTCGTGATACACATCATCGTAATTAGATAAATATTACCAGACTTAGTTCTAGGTAATGGACCAACACAGTCCATTACCACATGAGAAAATGGTTCCTCCGGCACGACAATAGGCTTAAGAGGAGCTTTAGGTGGAGTCTGGTTTGGTTTCCCAACAAGTTGACATGCAATACATGCATTACAAAATTTTGCCACATCGCTTTTCAGCTTGGGCCAGAAAAAGTACTTGCAGATTTTGTGATACGTAATATTAATGCCTTGATGTCCCCCCATAGGATCATCATGGGCAGCTGACAAAACTCTTTCTCTATAGCAGGTCGGCAACATAACCTGGTGGACTACCTCCCACTCATTTGACAAGGGAGCACTCTGAGGTCTCCATTTTCTCATCAAAATCCGATCATTGTAGTAGTACCCAGTTGCTGCGTCTACAATTTCCTCCTTAGAGACGGCTGTCTCGTGACAATCTGCAAGACTGGGGTCAGCTTTCTGTAACTCACTCAAGGAGGCGTCCAGGCCTTGGTCAGATGTCATTGGCCGAGGCTCAACAGTGTTCTCCTCCACCTCCCCACTACTCTCGGTAGGCGGGGGTGACAGGCTCTCCACAATGTCCTCGGCCCCGTCATCGAGTCGGGCCATGAATGTGTCCGCAAGGTCCACTGGGCTTTCACCACTCGGAAGGTCCCTCGTGTCCTTGGGATTTACCACCTTGGCAAGCACAGGGCTGCCCTTACATTTAAGTCCCATAGACCTAGTCACCACGCACGCAGGGTACACAACATTATCCTCTGCGGTGGGTGAATCCAGGCAAACCTTTGGGGTAGGCAACATAACAGGCAGTCTGGAGTCCCCTACCTTATCCCCGGCTAAATCATTACCCAATATTACATCAACATTAGGGAAAGGTAGGTACGAAGTGACTCCGACTGTACAAATACCCTTGTGGAAATCAGATTCCAGGGTAACCTTACGGAGGGGTACTGCTCGAGTATCACTAGTGACACCCTCGACCAGTACCACCTCTCCAGTGTCGAGAGTATTGGCACCTTGCAAAGCACTCTCTAAAATTAAAGTCTGGATGGCACCGGTGTCTCGGAAGATCACCACGTCCCTCCAGGAAGAACCCTCAGACAAAAGTAGTCTCCCTTTCGATAAGAATGGGGTAAGCAGGTCCAACCACTGTGGGTTGGAAGTCTTACTCCCTAACCCTTCAGAAGGCCTCAAGCCCTGTGTCACAACGAGAGCATTGGGTCTTTTTTCCGGGTACAGTTGCCAACAACGGCTAATATGGTGGGTTGAACTTTTACAATGACCACAGAAACGTCGGGGAGAAGAGACATTACTAACCGAATTACCCTTCGGTTCACTCTTTAGTGTCGTGGGGGTAGACAATTTAACAGGGTTAGTTATGTCTGAAACAGAAGGTGCATTAGGTGAAGGTTTAGAATGAGCTGGTCTGGACTGGCTGTGGGTATAAGTTTTGTTACTCTGTGGGGTAAAATTATTTTTATTGGGCCTTTTGCCCGCCAACTGGTAGTTTTCTGCCATCTTGGCCAAGTCCCCTATTTTAGAATTTAACTCTACCCTTCCTCTAAGGTATTGCGAAATATATTCTGGCATACTATCTATAAAGTGTTCTACTAAGACTACATTTCTGAGTGCCTGGTATGTTTCGGCTTTAGCCGAGCGAATCCATTTATCAAACAATCTAATTTGCTCATTGGCAAATTCAGTGAACGGTTGGTTGTGAGTGGGCCTAAGGTTGCGATAAGTTTGGCGGTGAGCTTCAGGAGTAATTTCGTACGCCCTCAAAATTCTTTCCCTGACTTCATCATATACAAAACACTCGTCGTCAGGCATATTAATAAAAATATCTTGTGCTTTACCCCTAAGCCGCCCCTGCAAGATTTTCACCCACTCTTCCCTTGGCCAGTTCATGGACATGGCTAGTCTCTGAAAATGGTTAAAAAATCTTTCAGGGTCTGACTCTGAAAATTCAGGCAAGTTGTGTTTTTTATCGGAATGTCTGGAGTTCGAGTCCCCAGTAGGTGGTACCATTCTTGCCGCCTCATTTTTGAGCCTTTGCTCTTCCACTTTAGCATTTTGTTCTGCTACTCTGGCCTCTTGCTCTGCCAGTCTTAACTTGGCTAGTGTTAATTCTAATTCTATATTTCTACTCACTGCACTTTCCCCTGAATTGGGTTCGCATAAAATTGTATCACTTGGCACTAGTTCTTGGTCTATACAATGCCGTAAAATTTCATTCATCAAAATCCACTTTCTATCTGCGTCATTTAATTCTAGGCCAAATTCCTTGCCTAACAATATTAAATTTGCTTTGTTGAGCTTCTTTATCTCTATCACTGAAGGGTTCATTGCCAGTCTCTGCATTTCAGATGACATGACTAAAAATTTTAGCTCCTAGCCACAGAAAAAATTAAAAATTAAAAAATTGGAAAAAACAAAAATTTGCACGGCCCCTAACACAAGGCCACACTAACCTTAATCGTGAAGAGATCCAGCTGGGTGTCCAGTCAGTGCAAAGAATGTTCTACGCCAGATGAGCTGGACCCTAGGCTAGCCCACAACCGTTCTGCGGAAACAAGAATTTTTAGTTTTGGCACTCAAAAATCTAATTTTTTACAATAATAACGTTCCTCCCGGACAGGCCAACCACTTGTTATGAACAATAGTGGGCTTGCTATGGGGAACTGGTACTATTAAGGGGTAAGGGTAAGACTAGAGGTATCAAGATATGGGAGAACAAAAGGCCCGGCCCCCAAAGTAAAATATCCACAATAATAATGCTTGCTACTAAACCTGGTTAGTCTAGGAAATGATTATTGTACTCCCACACAGGAACAAGGGATACTCTGTTCAAGCTTACTTATTTATTAACCCCTTAACACCCCCATACACAATCACACCAATAACAATTTAATACTAACTTTACCACACAATCTTACGTTAAAAGCCTTGGTCCACATAAGCAGGATACAAGGTTTACACTGGAACAAGCTAGGGTAAAGCTCTACTATAACACACTGGGGTCAGCTTAGGGTAGGGGCCACGTGGTACACTGGAACCCCCGTTAGCATAGCAGGTACAAAATACTTAAATATACTTACTACACCCCAGGTATACTACTCTACACATATAACGATAGGTATGCCACAATATAACCACAAAAATAGCAAAGAAAACTTAACCAGACGAAGATACAGAAGAAATAAATAAGAGGAGGGAGAGGCACTTCCTTCCACCACAACCAGTCAGCCGAGAAGAGCGTCTCCCGTCTCTCTCTCCGAAAGCTATGCTGCCAGCAGACTGTTCAACTAATCATACTGGTGCCCGATACTAAATTTACTCAGGTTTACTTTACACATGATTAGACAGTATTAGTAAACATAGTTGATGCCTATTTTATTATTTAATAAACAACCCCAAGCTCAATCTTTAAATACTCTTTGAGAAACAAGAATAGTCTTACGACTGGCAGGGAAGATTACAAACAGCATCAACACTCTATGCGTGCCCTGCCATATTGTCGTTAATAAGCTCAATTTTGACCTCTGGTTTCCATCTAAAGAACCCAGAGTCGTAACACACACCAAACACTTTAGTAATATTAACTCTCTTTTTTAATACTTATTTAAAAAAGAAAGATTAACTTGATGACAGAATTGATGATAAAAGAAATTGACCATGGTCTTCAGCCTTTTATTCACATCACCCAAAGTTTGGTTGATGAAAATAAATCTTTTTTTAATACAAATAAGTATTTGACAGATTTGACAAAAAACATTAAATTGTCAAATCTTCATGACCCGGCCAAATCTTTTATTAATTCTCTCAATGAAAACCTAAATTTCAAATCCCAAAATGATTTTAATAAAATTATGAAAAACATTTTGCATGGTGATGTTGAATCCCCTATTCTAAATATCATAGAAAACAAAGCTCTTAAACAACATATGTTAAAAAAATACCCATTTAAACTCTATGAAGAACACATTAACAGTGTAAATAAACTTGCCCAAGATCTTGGGTTTGAAAACGAAACTCAATTTCATGAGTATTTAGAAAGTAATCCTTCACCAACTGATTCTAAATTAACTAAAATTTTTAATACTATGACCAAATGGGCGGGTAAACATAAAAGTTTGATACTGAAATCTGCTATATTATTAGGTGTAGGTGTTGCTTTCCTTGAATATTTGAACAAATACAATCGGAAGAACAGTGGTTGTTTTAGATACCATATTGGAGAAGGACATTCCCTAAAAAAAGAAGTATATTTGACCAGATTTTGTAAATTCCCTATCAATCGGGTTGATTATATTAACTATGAAATATTAAATGATAATACTCATCCATTGTTCAATAAAAAAGTCTGGAACTGTCAATTTGATATTCCAAATTCTACAGAAACCCAAAACATATTAAATTTGGGCTGTAAGGGAATATGTATTCCCCATAACTACAATTATCTTTCACAATTTGTCCAGGGTTATGAACCTATTTCTGATTTAGAAAATAAAGAATTATTTTATATATATAAATGTGAACAGGGAACAATTTTAAGAAATATTGCCGAAATTTTAGGAGATGGTATTGGGGAAGTGATTCAAGGCATTGGCCAATCTGATATATGGCAGATTATATTGAGATCAATTAAAAATATTGGCTGGGTTATACTTTTAATTTTATTATTAATAATAATGTTAGGCCCATTGATGATGGTGATCAAATAGAGACATATGAGTACACTAATGGGGGGTATGGTGCACGGCTTTGGGCTGGGGGTATATGATGGAGACTGGTGGGATAATCTGTGATCATGAGTATATGTACCGATTGATGGACGGTTGAGAGTGGGACCAAGGAGCCACACACACAGACAGTATTTATTATAGATCTTTAATTTAACCAAGGTGTTGAAAGAGACCAATATATATAAAAACAATTACTTATACCTAGTGTATAAAAAGAATAACATTGCTTCTTGAAGAAAAAGAGGAACAGACTGACAATGAAAAATATCAAAGCTAAACATAAAATTAATATATCTCTTTTAGAATTTAAAATTAAATTTTCTACTTCTTGTAATTCCAAATCTGCCGTTTGAATGGGATAATGTTTATATTTTGCTTCATTAATTATATAATTACTCATATCTATCACTTTAGAATCTCTATCATAGGTTTTAGAATTAATATTGTGAGTAATTGCTTGACCAAGGCTGTTTACATCAAATTGACTTAGCAGGCTTAAAATCATCTTGTTCTCTTCTAAAGAATTTGTGGTAGTTCCATCCATACCAATTATGTTTGTACATTGGGGATAAATGCGTATTATTTCATTTATGGCAGATAAATATATCATATCTGGTGTTATTTGTGGTGTGGTTATAGACTGTGGAGGTCCCAATTTAATATATTGTCCAAAGTTTATATCTTGTTCTAACAATTGATTAATTATTTTATGACGAAGGTTTTCTAATGCAGCATGAGTTATTTCATTATTGTATCCACCAATATTAGCTATCGATAAATATAATTCTAATGGTAACAACACTAATCCCACAGATAAAACAAGGGATAAAGACGAAGATAAAATGGATAAAAGCCGTATTGAAAATTGAATGCTCATTTCAACCATAGATGATCGAATGATCATCGCTAAAAGTTGAATAATCATTTGTTGAGATGAAGCTTCGACCATAATTACTGATAATACTTCTTGAAGAGCATCATGGAGAATATTTTCAGAAAAATATTTTAACAGTCTTGAAATTATCTTAGGCACTCGAGTTGTAACTTCAATTTCGGTTATAGTAATAGCCTCATCTTTTATTAATGATAATAAATCGGAAAACTCAGATTCTAAACGTGATATTATAACATCTAAGAAATTATAAGTAGTATACTGCTCAATAAATGATACATTTTCAGAGGATACTACTATATCCGCTTCATCAACAAATTGTTCTTTTTCTACTATTGACTGTGGAACAACTGTTTCAATATAACCTTGGTCAACATCCATATAATTTTGTTTGTTCAATTTATCTATAAGAATCATACTCATTCCTGTTTCCGGATTAAGTAGGTCCACTAATTCACCATCACTTAATTGGTTGATAACTTGATTGCCAAATATAAAACCTAATATCTGGCGGTGGACATGACTATGGCATTGATCTGACTGGCTATCATAGTATTTACGAAAGAATTTACAATATACTGGATTAAAGTTTATATTCTGTTGTTGAATATTCCATGTCAATGGTGGAGCATCGATTAAGCCAGCAACAGCTTTTCTCAATTGATATGTATTTTTATTCTTGGAATAAGCAATGGGGTTCTTTTGATAAGATTGTAAATCGTTTTCATTAGAAGGACTCCATCGACTTGAAGGTCTTAGCGCCAATGTTTTAAGGGCAGACAACTGTACACCACAATAATTTTCGTTAGATTCTTTGACATTAATTGACCAAGTTTCAATAGGAATAGGTTTCGAGAAATAATGACTCTCTGTTTCTGTATTGTTTAGAATAGATTTTAAATCATTACCAAATCTTTCTTGAAGGAATTCAAGGACCTCATTATAAACAGCATAACATGATTCACTACAGGCATATTCACGTTCGTTTATTAAAATAGCTGATCCAGATCCAGGTTGACAAGCAGTTTTTACATCATAATAACATTTTAGCATGTTGCAACCTAGCGTTGTAAATTTAACTTCAAAGTCGCTAGGATTTTCATCTAAGAAAGCTTTTGGGAAATTGGGAGGAATATTTTTCCATGGTATATTGTGAATGGTAATATTTTTAAAATACTTACTTCCATTTCTTTGTTGAAGAATCTCCATTGTTTTTCGTTGTGATATACGATGTACTATGTAAGTTGCAATTGCAATATCAGAGACTGTAACAGTTTTCATTATGAAATTGTTAACAGTATTTATTTATTTTTTTAATATTGATCAATATAATAATGAAATTTGAGGATTTATTTACCAGAATGCTGGAATCATGGTGGAAGCTGGAGTAAATAGTGATGCTGAAAGTGGGATAAATCCTCAATTTGAAGAGGAATATACAGGGAACTGGAATAGTGGTGGTGGTGGGGGTGAAGAATATGGGTGTCATCGAAATGATTATTATTATCAACCAACCATTCCACAGATACCATTTCAAGCAACTCCATATATGATTGTACCACCGTACAATTACAATAGTTATTATATGACTTCAGTGCCATATTCAATTTATTTAATTCAACCTTCTTCGTGTTACGTTCCTGATTTCCCTTCAAAATATTTTTATCAACCACCACCACCACCACCACCACCACCACCACAACAACCACCACTACCACAATCATCAGAAATGTATTCCCATTCCAGTGTTGAAGTTCAATATGAAATTTCCTATTTAGAAAAAAATCACCAAAATATAAAAACCTGGAAAATTTTACGAAATATTGATGGACATACAACAGAGGTACCCTGGGGAATATCCTTCTTATATATTGCACATGAATATGGTGGGTTACCTCGAGACTTATTTATGAAATATGTTAATGAATTTTGCAATAGTAGTTAAACATTAAAGCTCACTAGTTAAATCATTAAAGCTGAGTTAAATAAGCTCAGTGAGTAAATATTGTTTATTATTACATTAATTGTATGTTGAACAAATATATTCCTCCTCTTCCTCTCCATCACCATCATCATCATCAATCTCTTCCACTACCTCCTCCACCTCTTGATCCGCTTGATCTTCCAACGCCTGATCCACTTCATCCTCCACCTCCACCCCAACTCCCTCCAGTTCCTCCAAACCTCCCTCCTCCATCTCATCCGACACCTGATATCTCCTCTTTTCAATAATAATGCCATTTATTTTAATATGATAATTTCTGTACTGATTGTTCCAAATATATTTATTTTCTCTTTGTTGTGGAAGGTAAGCTATCACTTTAGTTATTTGATAATCAGGGAAAAGTTGTAAATGAAATTTTGCATGTCTTGGTAATGATATAATATTTTTAATTTCTTTAATCATTGTAAATTCTTGTAATAACTCACAATGCATATGCCATGCAGTGGATAATGATATATGTTTTTTTTCTGACCAATTTTTATCTTTTTCAAAATATGTAATAAGATGCTCAATGATATTCTCATCATATTTAATTAAATCATTAATACAAATGTACATATCAATAGTTTTAATAGTTTTTTATTTGCTTTTAATGTTTTTTGATAATTTATACAATTATTAATAATATACTCCCTTAATAAACTTTGTTTTAAACTTTGGGTAATATCTCTTACCCCATCTAAAAGAAACAACATTAAATAAACAACCTCGTTGATAAAAATTATCATTTTGGTTTTTTCAAATTTAAAAGGGGAATGAGCTCTAGAATAAACTGAAAGTGAAAAGCGCTGATCGTCTTCATATACAATATTTTGATTATGAATTTGCGTGAAAAATCTTTCATACCAGACAAATTTATTATCAGCTGTTAGTCCTGACATGTCATAAATCTTATGATATATTAATTGTCTTCTGCTAAGATTGTTTGGATAAGTAAAAGTAATATGAGAATCATCGATATTGTTATTATTATATAATTTATCAGCTATAAATAATTGTCTTCTTAGATTAAATCTCAGGGGAAAATAATATAATCCAGGAGTTTTTTTAGTGTTAAACTTGTCATTATTTATATGTTCGATTTGTATGTTAATTGAAAGATTATCATTTTTATTCATCTTTTTTGTACAAAACAAAACATATATAAAAAACATACAAAAACACACACATTACACACACACACACATACAAAGACACACAGAAAACACACACACACATACAAAGACACACACAAAACACACACACATTCGTACACACACACAAAACACACACACACATTCGTACACACACACACACACACACACACACAATCTGCGAGGTACATGCAAATTTCCATGGAGTGTTCACAACCGAGCCTGAGCAGCTCCCATTGTTAGAAGCGATTACCCTAAATGACAGACTATCAGACATAGAGGTGACAGCAGAGGAGGTAATGAAACAGTTGACAACACTGGATGCAAACAAAGCTGTTGGACCAGACAAAGTATCACCGTGGATACTTAAAGAGGCAGCGCAGGCTCTCAGTGTGCCTCTGGCAATGATCTTTAATGAGTCACTTATGTCGGGAGAATTGCCCAGTTGCTGGAAGGAGGCAAATGTCGTACCGATTTTCAAGAAAGGTGACAGGGAGGAGGCACTTAACTACAGACCCGTATCATTGACAAGCATCCCCTGCAAAATACTTGAAAGAATAATTAGGCTAAGACTTGTTGAGCACCTGGAGAGCATTGGGTTTGTAAACAAGCACCAACATGGTTTCTGGACAGGGAAATCATGCCTAACAAACCTTTTAGAATTCTATGATAAAGTAACAAGGATAAGGCAGGACAGAGAAGGCTGGGCAGACTGCATATTTCTTGACTGCCAAAAGGCCTTTGATACAGTACCGCACATGAGACTGCTATACAAACTTGAGAGGCAGGCAGGAGTAAGCGGAAAGGCCCTAGAATGGGTGAAGAACTACCTAACAGGAAGGAGCCAGAGGGTAATGGTAAGGGGCGAGAAGTCGGACTGGAGAACAGTAACAAGTGGAGTACCTCAAGGATCGGTGCTGGGACCAATCCTCTTTCTAATTTACGTAAATGACATGTTTACAGGAGTGGAGTCATACATGTCAATGTTTGCGGATGACGCAAAATTAATGAGAAGAGTTGTGACAGACGAGGATTGTAGGATCCTCCAAGAGGACTTAAACAGGTTGCAGAGATGGTCAGGGAAATGGCTACTGGAGTTTAACACCAGTAAATGTAAAGTTATGGAAATGGGATCAGGTGATAGGAGACCAAAGGGACAGTACACAATGAAGGGGAACAGCCTACCTGTAACGATTCGAGAAAGAGATCTGGGAGTGGATGTGACACCTAATCTAACTCCTGAGGCACATATAAATAGGATAACGACAGCAGCGTACTCTACACTGGCGAAAATTAGAACTTCATTCAGAAACCTAAATGAGGAGGCTTTTAGGGCGCTTTACACTGCATACGTGAGACCCGTCTTAGAGTATGCCGCGCCATCATGGAGCCCCCACCTGAAGAAACACATAAGGAAACTGGAGAAGGTTCAGAGGTTTGCGACGAGGCTTGTCCCAGAGTTACGAGGAAGGGATATGAAGAGCGACTGAAGGAACTGAACCTTACGACACTAGAGAAAAGAAGGGAGAGAGGAGATATGATAGGGACATATAAAATACTCAGGGGAATTGACAAAGTGGAAATAGATGAAATGTTCACACGTAATAATAACAGAACGAGGGGACATGGGTGGAAACTGGAAACTCAGATGAGTCACAGAGATGTTAGGAAGTTTTCTTTTAGCGTGAGAGTAGTGGAAAAATGGAATGCACTTGGGGAACAGGTTGTGGAAGCAAATACTATTCATACTTTTAAGACTAGATATGATAGGGAAATGGGACAGGAGTCATTGCTGTAAACAACCGATAGCTGGAAAGGCGGGATCCAAGAGTCAATGCTCGATCCTGCAAGCACAGATAGGTAAGTACAGATAGGTAAGTAAGTACACATACACACACACACACACACACACACATACAATCAGTGTGTGACAACACGATCGGGAACAAAGAGAATGAGCTCAACCCCGGAAGCACAATTAGGTGAGTACACTTTTTTTTTAATTATTAATACATGAGGTACATCTGCATTAGTGCAGCTACCCTAGACTATATGAAGTGGAGTACAGTGTGTCAAAAAAGCTAACTAGGCTCAACCACAGGATGGTTAGTCATACAGAGGCATGTGATGGGCAGTCTGCACTGGCAGACTCCAGAAGCATATTGAGGATATCATCAACACAAGTTTGAATAAGGTAGCAGTGGTAATAATAGTCCCCATCTCGCAGGATGGTTAGTCATACAGGGCCATGTTTAGTAGCCTGCACTGGCAAATTTTGGGTACACTGTGAGGATATCTTTAAGAATACGAGAATTAAAAAGTAAATGCAAAGCTCCAGGTACCTCATGCCAACTGGTCTGAAAGGTCTTAATAACTGGGCATTCGCTGATGTAGTGTGGGAGATCGTGCCGCATTTCCTGCTCACAGAGTTTGCAACTGGAGTGCTCAGGATTGGGAGATCTGTCAACGCAGCACTGCCACCCCCAGTGGTAACGGTAACCCAAACTGATCCTTGCAACCACTGTGTCGCACAGTCTGGTGGACGTTTTGTGCTGCCCATAGATATAGGTTTCAGATCTGAACAAATCATAGCTTTTTATACCAGTGCTTTCAGGTCGTTGGGAGTCAGTAATTTCTTTCCTGTCAGACCTGAGTGTTTGGACCAATACAGTTTTGACAGTAGAGATGGGGATACCTAGATCTAATTCAACTTCATCCTTGTTACACGCTAATT
>WNGS01043311.1:0-17219 GCA_020271785.1 Procambarus virginalis
AAAAAAGCCTTTGATACAGTACCGCACATGAGACTGCTATTCACACCGAGAGCGGACGGGCGGTAGGGGGAAAGGTCCTAGCATGGATAAGGAACTACCTAACAGGAAGGAGCCAAAGAGTTACGGTAAGGGGCGAGAAGTCGGACTGGCGAACAGTAACAAGTGGAGTACCACAAGGATCGGTGCTGGGACCAATTCTATTTCTTGTATATGTTAACGACATGTTTACGGGTGTAGAGTCCTACATGTCGATGTTTGCGGATGACGCAAAGTTGATGAGAAGAGTTGTGACAGATGAGGATTGCAGGATCCTCCAAGAGGACCTGAACAGGTTGCAGAGATGGTCAGAGAAATGGCTACTGGAATTCAACACGAGCAAATGTAAAGTTATGGAAATGGGACTAGGAGATAGGAGACCAAAGGGACAGTACACAATGAAGGGGAACAGCCTACCTGTGACGACGCGCGAAGAGACCTGGGTGTGGACGTAACACCTAATCTATCTCCTGAGGCACATATAAATAGGATAACGACAGCAGCGTACTCTACACTGGCAAAAGTTAGAACATCATTCAGAAACCTAAGTAAGGAGGCATTTAGGGCTCTTTACACTGCCTACGTGAGGCCAGTCTTAGAGTATGCCGCCTCATCATGGAGTCCCCATCTAAAGAAGCACATAATGAAACTGGAAAAGGTTCAGAGGTTTGCAACGAGACTCGTCCCAGAGCTACGAGGGATGGGGTATGAGGAGCGCCTGGAGGAACTATGCCTTACGACACTAGAAAGAAGAAGGGAGAGGGGGGACATGATAGGAACGTATAAAATACTCAGAGGGATTGACAGAGTGGACATAGACGAAATGTTCACACGGAATAGTAACAGAACGAGGGGACATGGATGGAAGTTAGAAACTCAGATGAGTCACAGAGATGTTAGGAAGTTTTCTTTTAGCGTGAGAGTAGTGGGAAATGGAATGCACTTAAGGAACAGGTTGTGGAAGCCAATACTATTCATAATTTTAAAACCAGGTATGATAGGGAAATGGGATAGGAGTCATTGCTGTAAACAACTGATGCTCGAAAGGCGGGATCCAAGAGTCAATGCTCGATCCTGCAGACACATATAGGTGAGTACATATAGGTGAGTACATATAGGTGAGTACATATAGGTGAGTACACACACACACACACACACACACACACTGCATCCAGCTCTGGCATTTCATTCATTCCATTTATTCATTTATTTGACTTTGCTTTTGCTGACATTTGTTTATTGATAAAATAGTTTACAGTAATTTACCCATTTTTATTGTATTGTGGTTTAAAGACTTTATTGTATATTTATATGGTTTAAATGTGTGTTATATTAATTACAGAGTAAATCACTCACCCAGAACATGTCATGGCAGTGTTAAACACGTTAGTTTGTGTGTGATGATACACAACACTGACACTGTATCTACACCCTTGGCGGGGGGGGGGGGGGTGAGGGTGTTGACCCCAGCCAACATCTGGCATAGTCAGGTGTTGACCTCGGATTATTACATAAAGATTCGTGGTCTAAACTACTTGCACATTTAGTGAAGCCAACGATACGACTGTTCTGCAAAAAAAAATAGTTGCAGCCGCCAGAGGAAGGGGGGGGGGGGGAGGATACAACCCCAGAGCCCCATCCTCCCCCCCCCCTCCAGGATACTGTATCCCATCCTTGTCTGCTGCGTGCGTGCGTGCAAGCGCCCGTATTACTCCCATTTAGGTCAGCATAGCGACATGATAGAGAATTCATTTTGTTATCGTCGAGGGTTGATTAAATATCAAAGGAAAGGGTCATTGGTTGACGGAACTGCCTAGTTCGGTCGAGTGCCTAGTTCGGCTGAGTGCCTCCACGTCTAGATCACCTTTGACCCCCCCAACACACTCCCCCCCCCCTTGTCAGACTCCAAACGACGTCAATTTTTTATCTTTAATTGCAGGCAAGAGCTGAAGGTGTATTTGGTCCGTTTAACAAGGCCTTTGGGCTCGCGTGCTCTGTTAAATGGGATTAAAATGGGATAATAATTACATTATTATTATTGAATTATACTGACTGACCAGCGATTCTGTCTCACCCGGAGACTGCGTCACTGGTTGCGTCATGGCCTGCGTCAGGGAAATGCTTTAGGGTCTGATAAAAATTATAAACTATAGAAGTAAACTATGTTAATGTTAAATAAAGCAACAAGCTTACTTTACTATTATTTAAGGTATGTGCGAGCTGCCACACCTGGCGCCACACCTGGCACTGGCGCCACACCTGGCACTGGCGCCACACCTGACACTGGCGCCACACCTGACACTGGCGCCACACCTGGCACTGGCGCCACACCTGACACTGGCGCCACACCTGGCACTGGCGCCACACCTGGCACTGGCGCCACACCTGGCACTGGCGCCACACCTGGCACTGGCGCCACACCTGACACTGGCGCCACACCTGACACTGGCGCCACACCTGACACTGGCGCCACACCTGACACTGGCGCCACACCTGACACTGGCGCCACACCTAACTCCTAGATACTAAGGTCGTGAACTATCTAAGGTTGTGGACTATCTATAGATGACTAGTTGCGCTGAGCTGAATTATCGCACAGGTGACCAATGTAGGATTACTGGCTGATTAATTAGGATAAAGAACAACAGTAACGATTATACGATTACAGCAAACAGCCTTGTTTGACACCTGCTGTATGAGACTCATATATTGACCATTTCGTTCGCCCCCAGTGACGTCAGAGGTCACCGCGTGTACTCAGAACGTGACCACCAATCACAGTGAAGTCGGTCAAAAATAATTAAACTGGATTGACCTAACTCGTAGCCCTTGTCTAAGAGAAGGTCCTGTGCCGCCTGTTCTTAGAATAACTCCATTAGTCTAAGACAGCAAACAACCTCCTCCAACCACCTGGGACCAGAGTCACGAAGCAGTTACGCAAGTACTTAGGAACGTGTACATCATTTTTTTACATCTTTGACGGCTTTGCTAACATTTATTAAACAGTTTACAAGCATGAAAACTTGCCAATCAACTATTGTTATTGTTATAAACAGCCTCCTGGTGCTTCGGAGCTCATTAACTGTTTAATAATTGTAAACAAAGCCGCCAAAGATTGAGCAAAGAAATACAGGCTCGTAAGTGCTTGCGTTACTGCTTCGTGAATCTGACCCCTGGACAGTTAGTTATTTGTCATGGTCTGAAAGAATATCATGGTTCCAATAAATCTACTTGTAAATTGGCCAGCGAACCTTTGTCCTAAACTGAGAATATTCTCAAGTTATAACTTTATTGTATTATAAATCATTGGTTTATAAAATATAACAATCATATGCTTAACTCATTTTCTTCGAAACTCTGAAAAATGTAGTTTTCTGTAAACAAAATTCTAGGGAATATTCAAATAGTTTTCGAATTCCATATTCAAATTGTTAAGAATAACACACTGTATTAACATAATTATTACGTAATGAACCCGAACCCTAACCTAACCCTAACCTAACTATGGATAGGGAGTACATACTAGCCCTAATTGCACCGTGGGTTTGAAATGATAACTGCCAGGGTACAACCTGGCAGTTAGATAGCCCAGTACAACCCGTCCCTGAGGACAGGTTGTACTGGGCTGTCGACCACGCGACGAACCTTCCACACGGGGTTCTCGTCTCCAGTGTCCAAAAGCAGCTGACTGCACCTTACACGGGAGCCCGGTAGCGTCCCATTAACACCTGCTCATTTTAATTCAAACTGAATCTGTGGAATTATTGCTGGAGTGAGAACATTTTTACTGACCTGTGAGGCAGGTGGTACAGCGGAAGAGTCGGACTTTTATGATCGTATGATCCATGATCATACGGATAAACATCACTGTAAACACTGAAGTAGAAGAAATTATTAAATATGTAAACAGTGTCACATAAGCTATTGAGTTATCGTCTTGAGGTTATCTTGAGATGATTTCAGGCCTTAGCGTCCCCGCAGCCCGGTCCTCAACCAGGCCTCCTCTTTGTTACACATCCCCAGGAAGCAGCCCGTAGTAGCCCGTAACTGCTAGGTGAACAGTGACATCAGAGGTGAAAGAAACTCTGCCAATTTGTTTCCGCATCCACCGGGGATCGCATCGGGACCATTAGGACTACGAATCCCGAGCGGTATCCACTCAGCCGTCAGGCCCCTGTACCCACAGTGTCGCGAATTTCGCAGGAACATTGTGCACGAATCACCGAAGTTCGGACCCAGACCGCCAAGCCTTTTGTGCACTGCCATCTTGAGATTCAACACGTCTACGCTCCTCGTCAGCAAACCCAATACGTGACCACGTCCTCGTCACTAGACCACGTGACGTGCCCACGTGCGGTGTGGGGACATCCTGACATGCCACGGCGGCTCTTACACAACCTGCTCTCGCACAAGACAGCACATATATGACTTATTGCTTATAGTCACTATTTCGCTTATACATAATATGTGACATATTACAAGCCATTTTTTTCAAGGCACTAACGTTTTCTCTCAGATCCTGAGTTACTTTACAACTTAAATATTTTAGTTTTGTTTCATTATTTTTATAAAACTGTAATATCAATATAGGTATAGGTTCAGTACTAATTGTAATATCTTAACATACTAAGAAGGTTAGGTTAGGTTGTGGTTTTCTATTCAGCTTTTCAAGGTAAACTCAAATATTCACAATAAATTAGTATGTCACATATGCACTTATTCATAAGCAAGATATTGACTATAGGCAAGTACGAGAACACGTTGTCTTACAAGCGGCTTGTGAGTGAACGAACCGGTAATGCACTTGTGGATGTGGTGCCAGCGGCTCCATCGTCAAGTGTATATACGAGACCATTGTTATGTTTACGTGATAGTCAACACAAGTGTGGAGAGGTGGACCAGCGGGGGAGGACAGTGCCACCCTTGTGAGTCTCCACCACTCAAGGTCACACACTTGTCTTCACTAAGATATAATGCTGATTAGCAACACACTTAATGGTGCTTACACACACAAACACACACACACACACACACACACACACACACACACAGTTGAGAGGCGGGACCAAAGAGCCAAAGCTCAACCCCCGCAAGCACAAGTAGGTGAGTACACACACACACACACACACACATCTAAACAGCACATAATTCCCGTTATCGGGGAAAGAATCATGTACTTAGGCTTTCAGATGAGTCCCCCCCCCCTAGGCCTGCAACTGACCTGCCCCAGATGCAGCCCACAACAGTTGCCTGACTCCCAAGTACATATCGACTACTAGGTGAACACAGGCATCACTTGAAAGGAATCGTGCACAACAGCTTCTGTTCCGCCCGGGGGATTGAACCTGGGTCCCTCGGTTGTGAGCAAAAGACGTAGTCCACTATGCTACCGGACTCATGAGGATAATATAACAAAACTTTCCTCAGGAAGGTAGGTAGAGTGAGAGAAAACATCAGGTTACCTCAGTAGGAACACCATTGTTTCCCCTGGTTCCTACGTCAAGACTGGGGGGGGGGGATATTGTCGACCAATCATAGGCACCCCATCAGTCTCAGGAGACTATAGAGGAGAAGCTGTTAACCATGCAGCAGGTCCCCTCTCCCCTCTCCACGGTGCAAGGCCTGGGTAGGTTGATACGGAGAAAAGCTGTTACCCATGCAGCAGGTCCCCCTCTCCAGGGCGCCAAGCCAGGAGTAGATTGATACGGAGAAGCTGTTACCCATGCAGCAGGTCCCCCTCTCTAGGGCGCCAAGCCAGGGTAGATTGATACGGAGAAGCTGTTACCCATGCAGCAGGTCACCCCCCTCTCCAGGGCGCCGAAAGTCTCCAATGGAGAGAGAAACGCCAATACGATTGGTTCCAGCGCCGTAGCAGAAACTGTCTGAACGAGGTCTAAGTGTCGACCAATCAAAAGGCGACTAATCACGCGGAGGACAAATCACAACGGCGATATGATGTAATTGGAAGCGCGGGAAACGGACGAGACGTAATCCACGGCGAAGGCTCGATAGTCCACCTGCTCGTGGCTACAGGATTGGATCGCCTCGTTCCAATTTAGACACGAGTTCAAGGCGATCACACCACCAAGATCTAGTTGTAATTGGGGGATTACGTAGCACAATGGGATGCGCCTCTCCCTAACACTCAAACACTCGCCTAACTTCCAAGCCCTAAATCACAAAAAATTATTGAAATATATAAATATAAGGCCCGCCGCCATTCCCCAGATGTCAGTGGACGGGAGTTCCTGATACCGCAGACGCAGCAGAACGAGCAGCAGAGTGTGCAGGCTGCTGCTGCTGCTGGGGTAGGTAGCACCCCTGTGACAGTGAGTGTCAGTGAGTGCCAGAGGGTCCCGACACACCACAAAACCCTCTTCAGTACCCGCCGGCTGCACTAAACCGTTCAGGCAAATTCAATGCAGCGAAAAACACAGAAAATCAGTCATTTAATTAATTTTGCCAGAAAATGGAAAGACGGGGCTTGGGAGCTATTGCACAACCATGTCAACTCATGAATGGGAGTACACCCAGACGAGTACAACCATATTAAGGATAAAATATATTTTGACTTCGGGTTGATCAAGAAGCCAACCAAATATTTTATTCTCAAGGACTGAAATATTAGTTCACCACGTGTATGTTGTGATAGGTAAGGGGCCCGGGTGTAGTGCTAGGTAAGGGGCCCCCGGGTGTAGTGATAGGTAAGGGGCCCCGGGTGTAGTGCTAGGTAAGGGGCCCCCGGGTGTAGTGATAGGTAAGGGGCCCGGGTGTAGTGATAGGTAAGGGGCCCCGGGTGTAGTGATAGGTAAGGGGCCCCCGGGTGTAGTGATAGGTAAGGGGCCCCCGGGTGTAATGATAGGTAAGGGGCCCCGGGTGTAATGATAGGTAAGGGGCCCCGGGTGTAGTGATAGGTAAGGGGCCCCGGGTGTAATGATAGGTAAGGGGCCCCCGGGTGTAGTGATAGGTAAGGGGGCCCGGGTGTAATGATAGGTAAGGGGCCCCCGGGTGTAGTGATAGGTAAGGGGGCCCGGGTGTAATGATAGGTAAGGGGCCCCGGGTGTAGTGATAGGTAAGGGGCCCCCGGGTGTAGTGATAGGTAAGGGCCCCCGGGTGTAGTGATAGGTAAGGGGCCCCCGGGTGTAGTGATAGGTAAGGGGCCCCCGGGTGTAGTGATAGGTAAGGGGCCCCGGGTGTAGTGATAGGTAAGGGGCCCGGGTGTAGTGATAGGTAAGGGCCCCCGGGTGTAGTGATAGGTAAGGGGCCCCGGGTGTAGTGATAGGAAAGGGGCCCCGGGTGTAGTGATAGGTAAGGGGCCCCGGGTGTAGTGATAGGTAAGGGGCCCCGGTGTAGTGATAGGTAAGGGGCCCCGGGTGTAGTGATAGGTAAGGGGCCCCGGGTGTAGTGATAGGTAAGGGGCCCCGGGTGTAGTGATAGGTAAGGGGCCCCGGGTGTAGTGATAGGTAAGGGGCCCCGGGTGTAGTGATAGGTAAGGGGCCCCGGTGTAGTGATAGGTAAGGGGCCCCGGGTGTAGTGATAGGTAAGGGGCCCCCGGGTGTGTGGGGTCCCAGGCCAAACACCGTCACCTGACCTGAAGGATAGGGTCAGGCTCTAGCTCCTGGCTCCAGAGCCAGGTTACTCAGGGTAGGTGACCGCGTGGAGTGGAAGGCAGCACAGAGATGGCCGGGTGCCACAGTGCCAGGTGCCAAATAGGAGTGCCAAGCACTATTCACACACCATATATATCTCCGGCNATTTGTAGCCTAGTCAATTGCTACTTTATATTTCTTGTATACAGCGTGTATTGAGACGTCAACAAGTTTGTCATCCATCGTGTTTTACCTCGAGTCATTTATCTATGGGGATTCTGTGATCACGAGGACGAGTGATGAACTGGCGTTAGAAATCGTCTTACAGCTAAGACCCTTTATTTCTTATAAATTTATTCAATTCAATTATTGCTTCTATAATATGATCTGAAATTAATACAATATGATTACCATATATTTGCATATTGTAGTTAGATTTACCACAATGAACTAGTGACGAACCACACTGGTTCCTAGATATATATGAATTTCTAGAAATAACCCCCCAATGTTGATATTTGAGGCTTTGACTTTAATCAATAATTACAGTCTTCATTATTTTCAAGTGAATATCCATTGAATGTTTATCCATAGACACTGGTTCTCTGGTGTCATTCTAATTATCAATTTTATTTGTTTTCCCTCTTTTATCAAAAGCGGGTGGTCCTTCGATTTATTTTAATTTAATAATTAAACAATTAATTTTCTAAGTTCAAGCCCCAGATACCCAACAACCACCACCACCAGGGGCACCACCACCACCAGAGGCACCACCACCACCAGGGGCACCACCACCACCAGGGGCACCCCCACCACCAGGGGCACCCCCACCACCAGGGGCACCCCCACCACCAGGGCACCCCCACCACCAGGGGCACCCCCACCACCAGGGGCACCACCACCACCAGGGGCACCACCACCACCAGGGGCACCCCCACCACCAGGGGCACCACCACCACCAGGGGCACCACCACCACCAGAGGCACCACCACCACCAGGGGCACCACCACCACCAGGGGCACCCTCACCACCAGGGGCACCACCACCACCAGGGGCACCCCACCACCAGGGGCACCACCACCACCACCAGAGGCACCCCCACCACCAGGGGCACCACCACCACCAGGGGCACCACCACCACCAGGAGCACCCCACCACCAGGGGCACCCCACCACCAGGGGCACCACCACCACCAGGGGCACCACCACTACCAGAGGCACCACCACCAGAGGCACCACCACCACCACCACCAGGGGCACCACCACCACCAGGGGCACCACCACCACCAGGGGCACCCCACCACCAGGGGCACCCCACCACCAGGGGCACCACCACTACCAGAGGCACCACCACCACCAGGGGCACCACCACCGTCCCCTGCCTATTGGGACGAGCCAGATGCTGTCAGATCTACACAACCGTGAACATTAAGTTTAACCCCTAAGCCCCTACCTAGCTACGGTGCCCGTGCTCTCACCACTCAGCCACCCCCCCCCCCCCACCACACTGCACAATTACACAACCACCACCGCCAGGCGTCACATAGTTCCCTCAATTTCCGTCAAGTGTGCAGCTGTGGAGAGGGTTGTTTGCTAGTGGGTATTTAGGAGGGAGTGGGGAGTGGAGTGGGGAGTGGGGGCTACTTTGGAGGCTGTGGAGGGGATTATTATTGTTGGATGGGGGGGGGGGGAGGATGAATGACATGAGTGGCAACAGCTGCTGGGGGCGATGTCTGCCCATCAGGCCAGCCAGCTGGTGACCATCAACAACTAGCCACACATAACACTGAGGGCAACATAACAGGTAACAACACAGCTCTAACGCCTCTATAATGACGCGTAACAAAGTACATTTAACATTGTCCAACAATGTTACACAATTACCGCACTAAAGATAACAAGGCTTCACCACCACGCACCTTACATGTCTCTTGCAGTTTACACACCGTCTCGAGTCTGTTCTAACTAGTCTTAATGATTATATTGTGATGTAATGTGGCATTTGAGTGAATTTGAACAGGGGGAAATGATTATGTATTTCGATAGGCGAGTGACAGTTCCGTATATAACGACTCTATAACGTGGACTAAAACCAGTGCGCTAAAACAAGCGGAAAAGAAACGGGGGGGGGGGGGGGGAAGGAGAACCCCCCCCCCCCACCTCCATTTAAATCTTTGACCCAAATGTCACAGTAACAAGGTTATCGTGAATAACTGAACTCAATTACGGGCTCACCATAGCCCGTGCTACATGGACATTTCGTTCTGAGTAGTTAAATCTAAAACAACAACAACGGTGGACCATCGTTTCATTCTCTGGGAGAGACGAAAGGCAGTGCCAGGTTCGATGCCAATCTTGGGCAGTGCCAGGTTCGATGCCAATCTTGGGCAGTGCCGAGTATTTTCGCGGTGTGTGTGATGCGGAGAGTTAAGTGCTTCACAAACTTGTAAATAAAGAGTGGCATGTAGGTTTTATAGAAATAATATTTGCACAAAGACTGTCAGTGTCAGGTTAAACAACTTACTGACCTCAACACAAGCAGAACTAGCAGCATTACACTTAGCTACCAGTACATTAAAAAACATTGGAGGAGGAATAATATTCTGTGATTCAAAGTCTGCTCTTCAAGCAATCGAAAACTTCTCTTGGAAGATCGATAGCAAGAACCTCATATTCCCAATTATAAATGACCTAATTGATGCACAGAGTAAAGGGTCTCGAATTTCCTTTGTATGGATACCTTCACACATAAATATAACCCATCATAATGAGACAGACATTGCAGCCAAATTAGCGTGTAACAAGTTTGAAGTTGACTTAGATCTAGGTATCCCCATCTCTGCTGTCAAAACTGTATTGGTCCAAACATTCAGATCTGATAGGAAAGAACTTACTGACTCCCAACGACCTGAAAGTACTAGTATAAAAAGCTATGATTTGTTCAGATCTGAAACCTACATCTATGAGCAGCACAAAACGTCCACTAGACTGTGCGACACAGAGGTTGCAAGGATCAGGTTGGGTTACCATTACCTGTGGCAGGTGGCTGCAGGTGACGGATCTCCCAATCCTGAGCACTCCAGTTGCAAACTCTGTGAGCAGGAACTACGGGACGATCTCCCGCACTACATCACTGAATGCCCAGTTATTAGACCTTTCAGACCAGTTGGCATGAGGTACCTGGAGCTTTGCAATTACTTTATTCACTCTCGTATTCTTGAAGATATCCTCACAGTGTACCCAAAATTTGCCAGTGCAGGCTACTAAACATATGGCCCTGTATGACTAGCCATCCTGCGAGATGGGGACTTGTATTACTACTGTTACCTTATTCACTCTTGTGTTGATGATATCCTCAAAATGCATCCGGAGTCTGCCAGTGCAGACTGCTTATCACATGCCTCTGTATGACTAACCATCCTGTGTGATGGGGATTCTTAGCATCACTAGTTAGCTTTTTTGACACACTGTACTCCACTTCATATAGTCTAGGGTAGCTGCACTAATGCAGATGTACCTAATGTAATAAAAAAAAAATAAAGAGTGTAATTATGGTTTATGGAGCTGGGTGATGTACGACCTGGGGCCAGATTCACGAAGCAGTTACGCAAGTACTTACGAACGTGTACATCTTTCCTCAATCGTTGACGGCTTTGGTTACATTTATTAAACAGTTTACAAGCATGAAAACTTGCCAATCAACTGTTGTTATTGTTATAAACAGCCTCCTGGTGCTTCGGAGCTCATTAACTGTTTAATAATTGTAAACAAAGCCACCAAAAATTGAGAAAAGATGTACAGCTTCCTAAGTGCTTGCGTAACTGCTTCGTGAATCTGGCCCCTGGTGTAGCCAGCCCGTCCTCCAATCAAAGACCCAAAAGTGATTCCATCCACCCGCCAAACCCCAGCTGTTTATGAATGAACAATGGTTTACACACGACTCAACTGATTCGTTCGAACACTTCCGGAACAACTGCTTCACTAACGAATTTTGTTCGAACCACAACGCTGTAAATGCTTCACCCACGCACTACAAATACAAATAATCGCCAACAGAACCTAAACACCTAACCTAACCTATGCCTATATATACACAATATGCTATTATAATATTAATTTATACTTGAGAAAATTCCCGTTTTGAATGAACAGCATGTTAAAATTTATGAATGCGTCTGTGGAGTTGACCACTGAATGTACTGGACTTAGAGTCGAGGACGGGTTGTGTAAATGCTTCACCCACGTACTACAAATACAAATAATCGCCAACAGAACAAACACCTGACCTAACCTATGCCTATATATGCACAATATGCTATAATATTAATTTATATTTGAGAATATTCCCGTTATGAATGAACAGCATGTAAATATTTATGAATGCGTCTGTGGGGTCGACCGCTGGATGGAATGGACTTTAGTCGAGGACGGGTTGCATACAGCATGTCTTAATAATATTAAGGGGAAGACTAGTGGCTGCTTTAGACCATGTGGGAATTTTGTCTAATTCCGTGTTCAATGCGTTGTTCAGGATATAAAGTCAGCCATAAGAAGGGTTTAAGTCACTGCCAAGGTCTTATAAAATTAACATTAGGATTATGAAAGAGACGAGGTCATAGTGAGCCCTGGAACACCCCAGTGTAGCACTCCGCGTGGGTGACATCGTGTACCTGAGGTGTCAAGACAAGGTGGACACACACACACACACGGTGTCTCTAAGGTGAACACACACACACACACACACACACACACACACACACACACACACACACACACACACACACACACACACACACACTTCTGTTGATTGACGTTGAGAGGCGGGACCAAAGAGCCAGAGCTCAACCCCCGCAAGCACAACTAGGTGAGTACACACGGTGTCTTGTGTTCCTGGGCACATAACCGAGCGCCTCAGTGATCAACCAGTCTATTGTAGACAACTTTCTCTTCTATTTTACTAATTGCTGTAAAGATACCCTCCCGCCGGTAATTGATTATTAACTGTGGATCAATATTCTTGTCCACAGCGGCGCGATTTGTGCAACCTTGTGCAAGAGAGGGAACCCGAGTCGTGCCGGGGACACGTTGCACAGGAACCCTTCCTTGTAGTCCAGTCTCCCAATATTAACTTTAATAATGTATAATGCAATCCTAACAATGATGGCCTTTTTTGTCATGGGGGAGGAAGTGATTATCTCTGGTGTGCCGGGGGAGGGGGAGCAGGGGGAGTTGTGTGTTATTTACATACATGACTGCACATGTGGAGAGGTCATGTGTGTAAGGTGGATTGGCGTATCTAGACTTAAGTCTCCAAAAAGATGTTTAGGGCCTGGAATATTTTTTATTTTTTTGTTTTTTGCAATCACTACAGAATTCTGCAGGAACCTGAGTCAGTTGTGGAGTGTGAGGGGAATGCAGTGTGGGGTGGGTTAGGGGTGACATCTGATGCATGAGTTGATGCTGACATCATATTCATGATCACATTAGTTTGGGTTATCGACCTTCAGTGTCTCTCACTGGGCTCGTTGAACACACAATCGCACTGCACCGCTTCAGTGTTTCACGCATTTCTTTGTTGTTATCTGTGAAGGTTGTATCTCCCGTGTGCCAGGGGCTCGATGTGGTTTTCGTTCTAAATTTCGCGAAGGTGAAAAAGTATTTTGGGTTCTTATTTCACTGATGGCCTGTTACTCTCTTTGCTTCTCCTGAAGTGAATATGATTAGTGTAGCTTTACCGCGATCGTTTCTATTTCTGTACATAGTCTGTGAACGGAAATAAACGATGCTTGTCGTTCTTTGAGATAGTGTGGGGGGGGGGCGTTCAAGATGTTCTATTATTTGCTTTCTTCGCCTAGAGTGAGAACGCCGTTCTCACTCCAATTTGCACCTTTTCTCGTGTTTATTAAGAAGTGACTTACACATATTTCTAGTGCTTCTCTATATATTTTATCCAGGCATTGATTAACGATTCCATTTAGCTGATCTTTCTCGCTTATTTCTGCGAGATTCTTTATTAGTTCCCAGTTAATCTGTTCATTATTACGAGTATATTTACTGAATTCTCCTCCTATATGAGATTGGGTGTTCCCTCCCTTCCTCCCCACGCCCCCTCCCTCTTCCCCCCACCTCACCCCCCCCCCTACCTCCCTCACCGTACGACTATGAAGACTTCATCAACTTGACAATGGTTGGGGCTCACCATAGCCAGTGCTACATGGACACTTCGTTCTGAGTAGCTAAATCTAAAACAACAACAACAACAACAATGATAATGGTCCAGAACGGACCGAAACGTCGTCGTCTCTTCAATTTCTAATGTGTGATTCGGTCAACATTTTTCATATGCGTTATTGTGACTCTTGATCTGCCTGACTATGACGACAGCTTAACGCTCGTCTCCACAAGCACACACAACACTTGGGGTTCAGACATCTTCGTGCCGAAACCAGTTTGGCCCTATAAAATAAAATGACGGCAATGGTTGTTAAGTGCAAGATATGCATCATGAGCATGCGTGCATATGTGTAAAGAGTGCATACACATGCACATGCTGGCGCGCATACCAAACGTCTTGTCTGCTGGAGCCTACAGTCACAGCTCTATGCCACAAGTCATAAAACATTTGATTGTTGAAGAGCAAGTCTCAAGAGGCGACACGGGCGCGGATATATATGACTCTTGAACGTTATTTGTGGAGCGGAATTCAGGGTGATTCAGAATTCATTTGGAGCTTTAAATTACGACTTTTTAGAGCGAAAATATGCAAATTAGTGAAAACGGTGATAGGTCAGATCTTCCCCAAAGATTTGGCGCAGCCTTGGACACCTATAATCTTCTGATTGTTATGAACCGGGTCCAAGAACTTAAGCCCAGCTTCAAACTGGGCTGCACACGCGCGCGCACACACGCAAAAAGCCAAAGCTCAACCCCCCGCAAGCACAACTTGGTGAGTACGCACACTCGCATATACACACATACGCATGCACGCACGCATACACACTTTTTCAGTGTCAGAGTAGTTAACAGGTGGAATTCATTAGGAAGTGATGTGGTGGAGACTGACTCCATACACAGTTTCAAATGTAGATATGATAGAGCCCAGTAGGCTCAGGAATCTGTACACCAGTTGATTGACAGTTGAGAGGTGGGACCAAAGAGCCAGAGCTCAACCCCCGCAAGCACAATTAGGCGAGTACAATTTGGTGAGTACACACACGCACACACAGCATTGCGGGATAGGATCGATAATAGCCTTTCAAACGGGTGAACCCGTTCACAGTACGGTGAGGCATGTTCCTGCCGGCACAAGTGTGTGTGTGTGTACACCCAGAGTCAATGACGGCTTTGGCACCACCCCCGTTTTCTGTTGACTCTGCCTGGTGCCAAGTGCCAGCCGTGTCTGGAGGGAGTTCCGTCCCCCCCCCCCCCACCGTGTCGTGTGGCAGCTCCGGGGCAGGTGTCGTGACACACTTGACAGCAAATCAGTTTGTAGGGTGATGGGGAAGGGGAGGGGGAATGACACAGGACAGCGGTGATGCTTCTCTTCGTCCCATCAACTGATGTACAGCTGGAAGCCCCCTCACTCAATCCCATCGTTGATTGACTAAAAAATAACGATTCAAGTTCCTTTGACATTAAATAATTGTTGCTAAATTACATGAATTATGTTTTCATTTAGTTCAATGATTCGTCAATATGAAGAATATATCGTAATTAACATGAAGAAATTGCATTATAGTTCGGCTGTCAGTTTTGCCTCACTCCTGCTCACCTGGAGCGTACCTGGAGAGGGTTTCGAGAGTACCTCTACTCCCCGAGCCCGGCCTGAGGCAAGGCTCGGCTTGTGATAACTTGGTCCAACAGGCTGTTACTTGGAGCACCTCCAACAGGGGCTAGACCTGCCCGGATCATTTACGAGTTCGGAAATGTTCACAACCCAAATATAAACATTACCGCCATGATTCAGGAAAGATATACAGGTTTCGGAAATGAATCCTGACGGTCAGCTGGAGCCAGTGCCTCTCCTCCCTGTTTATTCTTTCAAGAAAAATTCGGCCTTGTGGTTTGGGTGAATGAGATGCACTTTGAGGAGCTAACTCCCTCTGTACACAGTTCTGAGTCAGGTGTTGACACAGTGAGCAACTCCAACACGCCGCATCAACCCGTCCTCAACTCTGGGGTAAATTTCCCTTTCCAACTTGGAGTAATATATCTATCAGCAGATGTGACTCCATGTTTCCCCTCACCTCTGCTCCAGGTGAAGGGTGAAGTGAGGTACGAAGGGTGTTGTGAGGGACTCCTACCCTCACCTCACACTTCCTCATATGTGACTCATGTGTACACTATACACATGACAGGACATTGTCTACCATTACCATGAAGAAGCTGACCATCTTCCTCCACTACCATGACAACGGGTGCAGTGAACCCCACCCGGGCCAGTGAACCACATCCCGGGCCAGTGAACCACACCCCGGGCCAGTGAACCCCACCCCGGGCCAGCGAACCCCACTCCGGGCCAGCGAACCCCACCCCGGGCCAGTGAACCCCACCCCGCGCCAGGGAACCACACCCCGCGCCAGGGAACCACACCCCGCGCCAGGGAACCACACCCCGCGCCAGGGAACCACACCCCGCGCCAGGGAACCACACCCCGCGCCAGGGAACCACACCCCGCGCCAGGGAACCACACCCCGCGCCAGGGAACCACACCCCGCGCCAGGGAACCACACCCCGCGCCAGGGAACCACACCCCGCGCCAGGGAACCACACCCCGCGCCAGGGAACCACACCCCGCGCCAGGGAACCACACCCCGCGCCAGGGAACCACACCCCGCGCCAGTGAACCACACCCCGCGCCAGTGAACCACACCCCGCGCCAGTGAACCACACCCGCGCCAGTGAACCACACCCCGCGCCAGTGAACCACACCCCGCGCCAGTGAACCACACCCCGCGCCAGTGAACCACACCCCGCGCCAGTGAACCACACCCCGGGCCAGGGAACCACACCAACAACTTTGAAGACAGACAGACAGACAAGAATGTGAACTCTGTATTTATTCTAAGAATACAAGAGTGTCTAACTTGAGGCAGTTAATTAATCTCAGTCTTATAGGAGAAGTCAGTGCAAGATCAACACGCGCGTGCAATGCACATGACAACTTACACACGCAATTCTCCTGTTTCATCACCCACCAGCAGGAATGGTTGTAGCTCAGTGTACACACACACACACACACACACACACACACACACACACACACACACACACACACACACACACACACACTAATAGGTGAGTACACACACACGGGTACTGAAAGAGTGTGCAGAGGCACTTTGCTTGCCACTCTCCAAAGTGTATAGTAGGTCACTGGACACGGGAGACCTACCAGAAATATGGAAGATGGCGAATGTGGTCCCAATATACAAAAAGGGCGACAGGCAAGAGGCACTGAACTACAGGCCAGTGTCCTTGACTTGTATACCATGCAAGGTGATGGAGAAGATCGTGAGAAAAAACCTGGTAACACATCTGGAGAGAAGGGACTTCGTGACAAATCGCCAACATGGGTTCAGGGAGGGTAAATCTT